>CAJUYG010000499.1:0-21558 GCA_910591675.1 Galerucella calmariensis
TACCTATTTAACACTGGGTATAATTGGGCATATTTCACAAAAAACTGGTTTTTAAATTTTTCTTTACAGGTTACGCCCCCTAGCGGTTAACCTAGAAACTTGAAAGTAGTTTTCCAGAAATTTCTCTGGTCTACTTTTCCCAAGGAACATGAATAGTTTCTGATATATTTCCGAGAGATCGGCTTTTGGACCACCCGGTACAAAAGTAATATTTATAGTATCTATTCCTATTATTTTTTAATATTTTATTTACTAACGGCTGCAGAAAAAATATTGTACGCAACGCTTCCGAAAATGATTTCAGGATTCCAGGACTCGTCTACGTGGAAACTGTCCACTCATCCCGTAAAAAAGATTTGATTAGTTGTTTGTTCTGTCAAAAAATTTTCCAATGAATGGAATGATTCACATTTATTGAATATTTTAGCCTATTAAATAGCAGATAACAAACAAATACTTCTATTCTGTTAATCAATAATGAAAGAAGCATCCCCTCACATTTCTGTTGACTTGCAACTTTTATATTTGGGTTAACGTTTCAAGCTGGTCTGCGATATGGAAGTTTAATTTGTGTATTCACGCGAATGATTTGGATTGTACCCAATTGCAACATTAAGGAAAATAAATATGCAAATAAAGTGTAGTCTTTCTAGCCTTGAATACCATTTGATTCAGTAACACAATATGCCTCTCACGAATAAACGTGCTCAAGTACTAGTCTTTAGGCACGGAAATACCTTTTTTAATGTATTTAGCAAGATTAAAATTATACTCCGGATGTAACTCAATATGCCACTTTCAATGCCAGGATCCTATCCTATCTGAATTCGGAGAGTGTCCCTGAAAACAGAAAGGTTTTTTCCATTTTCTTCTCTGTTAAATTAAACTTATTTTTCTTTTTGTGAACGATCTTGTGGCACTGGAATATCGAATTATTGTTTTGTCTCCCTCAGATGGGAGTTTTCAGCTGAAATGAATTTTAGGTTTCGGGAGATCACGTTATAGAAATTAAAAGAAAAACTTGATTGGATGCAAAATATGAAATTACGAAAAAACCACTAATAAGAATAATTATACAGGTAAAACAGCCTGGAACGCTATTCTTGACTGTACCGTACCGTACTTGTCAAGGTCGTGCGCATCTCATAATTTTGCGAATGTCATTTGCATTTGGTATTCTTATTCTTGACCATTCGAAAGACCAGCGATCATGCGTATTTTACATCGAGTGGTGTTTGTTGATCGAAAACGACTTGCGTATGCGTTTTACAGAATTTATAGGTTATAGTCAGGTATCAAAATTACTGTTATGAAAATTTCGCCATATTATACTGCTAATTTAGAAAATCTTGGAGATGAACCAATCAATCAATATAATCGTTTCAATACTAATGATCCTTGTAATATTTCAAGTAAATATACATTTTGCAAAATTCTAGAGATTTTTTGTGAGTAGATCTTTCATTTTTAAAGAGGTGATTAATCCGATATGGATTTATCATACGAAATAATGAAAACTTTTCCTAATTTACAATCTAAGCATAATCTGGTGACACAGAACTACTAAATAATTTAGAAATTGCGATGTTGTCGAATTAATCTTAACACGCGAATGAAAATGCAAATGCAAATATCCACGAAGAGAGGTCAAGAATACCATTTTCAGAAAGTGTTCGCAAATTGACCATTCGTAACCATGCGCATTCGTACAATTGCGAAGGATGCTAAGAATAGCGCTACTGAGCGAGCTTTGTGTATAAGTTGGAAAGCTCAAACATTTTAAATGTGTGCCTTGAACCTAGGCATCAATAAAAAAACTGATCATTAAATAGACTAGATAAATAATCCGCTCTACTGACAACACACTTTGTTTGTTAGCAACATCTAAACCAATTATCTTATTCCAAAACAAGGATAACAATAAAAACATATTCCAATAACACTGCCGTGCGGCTCTGTAGCGTATGGGAATAGCGTCAGTCAAAATATTGCTAGGTTAGAACAGGGTAGGGGATCTCTAAAGGCGCGAGGGTGCTGCTACATAGGAAGTCCAGTCAGTACTAAAATGTCCAATTTAGTGAGAACTGTAACGCCGTTAGTGGTAGTTGCAGATTCTTCCACATATATCAGCGCTGACATCCTAACGTGTTATCTATGATCCTTGCCTGACAACTGCCTGACGTGTATCGTGAGTTTGTCCAGTTTTCGTTTTTAAAAACTATTTTGCTTATTTGTGTGTGTGTTGAGCATCCGTAGTTGGTTTTTATTGTTGATAGTGGGACTTTTATTTTAGGAGACAATGTCGAGAATATGTTTTGTGGAAGAATGTAATGTGAGGTGCACACGGTAAGCTCTATCTTTATAAAAACATGTTTGATTAAATGAAAAGTGACAGGAGTAGTTATTCTTCCATACAGTTAAGAATTTCCCAGCATTGTTGTTGAATTCCTGACATTTATTTTTCTTCATGTTTGTCATTGAAATATGGAAAAAACATTCCATTTATTGTATACTTTTTTTATTCAATAAAATATATAAACTTGATGATTATTGCTTCATTCTTCTCACTTCAGGCATTATATGGTCCATTTTTTGACATTCAATTTAATTTTACTTGACTATTTGATTGTTATTATTGTAATATCAATCTAATGTCGAGTAACTTTAGATGAAATATCAAAAATGGACCATGAATGTAATTTTGCATTAAAAGTAAAAATACAGTAATTTTGAATATGCCGCCAAAAACTGTAAAATTACAGGAATCTTCATTTCCTGCTATTAGCGAGGTTCACAACCTGATTTGTGTTAGAGGTACTGACGGGACTCTCAAGGTGGCGCCACTCGTACAAATAGAGGTCGCCACGGATCAGTTTCGCATCTATTTTTTTTTTTTATCTATGGGTTAGAACAGTGGTTAGAATGGCAACGCACAAAAATAACGCAGAACAAAAACAGCAGCAGACAAAATAGCACCGCACAAAGTAATTATGCCGAATTAGCATAATTAGAAATGATATATTTTATAATAGTCATAACAATAGTTTTCATAAGTCAATTCAACGTCGCTTCCCGGCCAGCTGACAGAGATCAAAGTGGAGACATTAAATCATTAAAGGCGCATTCATGCAATGTTCATTATCATTACACTTTCATTATATTATAATTACATTTACACTAGAAAAAGTTAAGTATCTACTATAGTTTTCCGTATTTAAATAGTTTATTTCCTAAGGATATGTCAACCTGCGTTATTTAGTCACTGTGCTACTTTGTTTTTTGTTTTTGTTCTGCGGTATTTTTGTGTGTGCTATTTTGTCCAGCGCTATTTTGTCCTTCGCTGCTATTGTCCAGTGCTATTTGGTCTTCTAGAACTGTTCATAACTGCTAACCTGTGAAAGAATGTATTGCAAACATCACTTATACTTTTTTGCATAGACACAACGAACCACTCAACCAATAAAAGAAGTATCCTTAATTGATTTACATTCAAAATTCTTCTCAACATCTACCACAGTTAAATAGAACAGTTATAACATATTTAGTGAGAATGTAAACAAACAGCTGTCAAAAAATGTGAGCGTTCAGTATAAGCCGTTTTGTCACATTGGCATTGACTGAAAATACAGGATTATACAAAACCTTCATAATTACCTACATCTTGTTTATAAACATTTATTCACGTAATAACACAGATTATAAAGAGAACAGATACGGAAGCTTGAATGAAGAACAGTAAAAAGAGAGAGAGAGATGGGTGGACATACCCATTTAAATGCCCATCGTCTTATGTCGACTCCGTTCGGGCTGCTTCGCGAAATTTCTCAACAGGGAGGTCAATTTGCTTAATATTTCCTTCAATTTACGATCATAGGTCAAATATTTTATAAGCATTTTTAAGTGTGATAGTTATACAGATACAAATATTCGATAATTACTTGTTTTTAATCAATTTTATTAACATTAAATTAAACAATTATACAATTAAAAAGATTATAATGTATAAAAATTATACCATAAATATATACTTTTTTTCACAACCATATCCTTGGCAACCATGCACAATAACTGTGACGGCTAACCTAACCTAACCTAATCAAAACGTCAAAACAAGCTCAAAATCAATTGTAATCTGTGCTCAAAATTCATAACGCCATTTTTGTTTGCTTCATTGTTTGAAGGTGTTCAATCGGCGATATTAATTGTGTTATTTGACTAATCCATTGTGCGTTGTGGTAATATTAACTATAAAAATATAGTGTTGTAGACTATTATTCTTATAAAATGAATAAACATCACGACAGAGTGTATTGTTCATACAGAGACTGTCCAAATAAATTTTATTCGGAAAGAAAAATAAAGTTCTTTCGATTTCCAAGGGTTAAGAGTATGTAATTTAATATCTCGGCCTATGATGTAAGAAATTTCAAAGTTTTTGATATTAATTTTGGTGCTACAAATTAGTAACAAAATTCTTCCTTGCATAGTCGTTAATTGTATTCCCTTCGATAATAAATAAATTAAGAATTATTTGTACTTTAGAATTTGGTTGATTTTTGTAATTATTTGTGTTATCTAAAATTTTTGAATTAATCTCCCAAGAGTAATGACTATTTATAAGAAATCATAAGAATGTACATATAGGTATCAAATAAATACATAAACATATATTCGATTTAAAGATTTAGTGGAAACTTCCAAAAAAACTAGATCCGGCACTAGAAATTTGGTAAGAAATTCAGAAAATATTTTAAACTGGCAACATCGCGGCCATACCGAGTTAAAGGTCCAAGGTCATTGACGACGGAGCTGAAAATCGTTTGATGTTTTACTGGGATTCGTATCTGTTCTCTTTATAATCTGTGGTTTTAGTGGAATTTTGTCAAAGATCAAATGAATCGCTTTCAATACATCTATTTCAATTACACAATTACAATAATATAATAGCTATTAAAAGACATATAATGAGCAAAAACAAAAAAATGTGAGTCATTGGATGATATACATTTTGATTTTTCTAAAATAATGAAGACCTTGGAATATCTTCTAGTTTACCAGTTTCAATTAATTTGTTTATTAATCTCGTCACTATAGATCTACTTGCAGAAAGACATTTAGGATTTGAATCATTTAAAAGATGAGCTGCTTCGTCATGGGAACGTTTGAAATCTCCATAACCAACCAACTAGATTTCGATTCGTTGTTTTCCTGATAAATGTGCCATTATTCCCAATCTGCTTTTAAACTCCATGCCAATTTGAAATTAGTTTTGAAAATTTGTATATAAATATTTTTTAACTCTGTAAGTATTCATGAGCCAAACTATCACAAATACTACAAAATTGCAACAAATGAACAATTTATCTATTGGAATTATACTACATCACATACAACATACATATTCATTGCTAAATAATAGATTATAAAGTGAAATAATTCAATTTACAATTTAAATAAGACGGCCTAAGCATTCATAATAATGATTATCTGACATTAACATTGTGGGTGAATTTTCCACGTGAGATTAATAAACATTAACAGAAATAACACTATTAAATAGGATTATTATGTACACTCCTGGATCATTAATAAAAGAAACAGTTACTTAATGAAGAATAGTAATATGAGGTAATTTGTGATTACATCATTCGTGTTCAATACCCAAGAAAGAAAAGAACTTCTCGCATGTCTTATGGATTTCGGCCACCGACAGGTTTTTATTAAATTTTAGTGAGTTATTTTGGAACAAAACAAAAGTTATGGTTATGGGAGAAGGACACGAAGAAATAGATATAGAAATAGAACGAGAAGTTATAGAAAACAACATTTCAATACCTGGGAATATCAATCGATCAACACGGAACACAAGAAGATGAAATTAATAAAAGAATAGAAAAAAACAATGGACTTCTACTATACAATGAACATAACATTCATAAACAATAAAGGAATATCGATCAATACCAAGATAAAAATATTTAAAGCAATATATAGGTCAATATTAACTCATGGATGTGAAACGTGGGTGCTAAATCAAACACAGAAAAGCAGAATACAGGTAGTTGAAATGGAATACTTAAGAAGAGTTCGAGGCGTTACAAAGAAAGACTAAATTAGAAACAGATATAAAAAGTCATCTTAAAATAGAATCAATCCTAGAATTTATGGAATACAGACAACTGGGATGGTGGGGACATTTACAAAGAATGGAAAACACAAGACAGGTTAAAAGAATGTGGAGATCAAAAATATTTGAAAATAAAAGAAAAGGAGAACCAAGACAAACATGGAATAAAACTATTTCAGAAATATTAAAAAATTAATGGAAAACAGGGCTGGAAGCAAAAAAATGACAGAAAACCAAAAAAATTGGAAAAGCTTTATGAGCATTTAGTTAAAGATATAAACCCTGATATCAATTATTTATCAAGTTATTTTGGAAGTCAAAATAAGCATTTTCATCCATTGCACCGGACTTGGAATAGTATATTATACAGTTAGCACAAAATGGCCATTTTGTTGCAAATAGTATACAATACTTTTTCTATGACAACATATCGTTCACGTTTAATACATGCATACATTGCATAAACTTTGAAAGAAATAAACTGATGATATTTCATTACTCCGAATTCGCCGCTAATGGGCCTTCTATCAGAATTAGAATATGAATTGAAGAAATATGTAAATACTTTTTTATTGCTATTTCTAATAGGTACACATAAACAGAAGCCTATAAAGATGTATTTATAGAAAACAACTATGAAATTACTCGTTACCTACTCAAACTTTGACAGAAACGATCTGACATTTCATCAATTTGTCGCTGGACGTCATAATTTGACAAGCCGTAGTCGTCGTGATTGTAGACCTAACACAAAATATTCCATTTCGCATTTGTTGCTTAGTAACTTGCCTAGCAGCCGATGCAAAAATAAAATTCTGTACAAAATGTACTTGTTTATAATTGAAGTTACGGTTATAAAACGACCATTAATCGAGGTTGTCGTGGAAAAAATTATTTTTTTACGAGCGGGCGGAAAATTGAATTTTCCACACACATTTTAGTGTGGAAAAGTAATTTTCCCGCACCGTGTGGAAATAATTTTTCACCTCAACATATCAAATTAATGATAATAATTGTACTTTTCCAATAAACTATAATATAAATAATTAGGTATTAGATTTTGACATGTAACTATTATTGTTAATAATATGTTACTTTATGTTTACTTTATCAATAATCTAATAAAATATGTTTCTAAATAAACTATAAGCACTTATAAGGGTCAATTCTATAAGAAGTGGTTAAAAATTAACGGTACGCCGTTAAATTTGACAAAGTTAACGCTATTATAAATGTTGTAATCTATACATAGTCAAGATTATGATCCAAATTTTAACATGTATGGTATCCAATAAAGAGTTTCCCGTTAATACTTTAAAACTTAATATGCATACAGACTAGCAAAAATGGGTTAGAAGATTGTCTTATTTTTAACTGTGCGTTAAAATTTAACATTTGCTTACAGAATTGCACCTATAATCAGGTAAAAATATCTCAACTTTTGATTAGTTCTGTTCACTTTGCCCACGCTCGTAGAAAAACTATTGTACACTTGCGGAAAATGTTTTTCCGCACTTGGCTGCTTCATCGAACTCCGCTACGCATCGTTCGGTGAACGGCAGACTCGTGCGGAAAAATTCATTTTCCGCACTTGTTAGGTAAATAGCTATAATAATTTTTCTATTATTATTATTGCAAAATGTAATTTAACTTTGACTGATGAAATCGTGTACGCTTATTGATGCATTTAAAGAGCCCATCCATATGCATGATGTCAACGAAGATCTTTCTAAGCGGATGCGCTCGCTATAGTACGAAATCCAGAAAATAAAGAAGAAAGAAATCAAGAACTTACGTCGAGCGCCTTGGTGCATGGTTAGCAATTTAATAAACAGACAATCAATCTATCGCTAGATTTACGAAAGTGCCTATTTCTTGATTAACAGTTTCGCTGGCGTTACCGACGGACACTGGAGGAAAGCTCAGCTGGGTGTCATCTACATATTCCAGAATTTAACAGGTTTTTTTAAAGATGATATTAATTTCATTGTATGAATATAAAACATCAGTGGTCCCAAAATAGATTCCTGAGAAACTCCTGAATTCAAAGATAAAAATCCCGATTGATCTGAGTTAATTTCAAGACATTATTGACGATTATTTAAATAATTACGCAAAAGGCTAATGAGGGTATTTGTGTGATTTGCTTTTTATACATATATGCCCAGAGAAAGAAAAATAGAAATATATTGATATGGTTTGTAATAATTTATATTATATTGTATGTGCCTTATGTTGGAAGGCAATATTGAATAATATTTTATTCATTTATTAAATGTTTAATACCCACCTTTTTTAGCTCAGTCGTTATTATTTTAATCCTTCTTTATTATTGTATTAATTGGACGCCATGTATTTTCATACCGTAACAATATATACAGGGTGATTCATTAAGAATGTCCAATCTCTGAACTGTAGATTCTAGACCTCAAAATATGATGATTCTGCTCAACATGTCTTATGCAAATATTGCTAGGTTTCGAGATACGGGGTGTTCAAAGTTTAAATTTTGATTTTCGCAATAATTTTTTATGTTTTCACAATTTCTCTTTGAAAATTGGCAATTACGTTTTTTGGCATGAGGAATCATAATTTGCACTCTAATTTAACACTGCTAATAGAGGGCGCTAGTTACACTTGTTTGTGTTAATTAAATCAAAGTAAACTTTTTTTGGGATAAACTTACAACTAAAACAATAAAAAAATATCAAAAAGTGTTAAATTCTACAAAAAAAAGTTACTCTCTTTTGATTCGTGTAACTCAATCGGTTATCGAGTTGTTTGCTTTTAAAAAGTTCAATAAATTTTAATTTTTTCATGAAAAATTTTATTATTCCTTAAATATGTAACAATAACAAATTTGTAAACAGAAATGCAAAACTTCAAAGCAAATGCTCAAAATGCCCACCTTTTACTTCAATACACTTTATGATCCGCTTTCGTAAATATCTCTTAATATCAAATAATCCATGTCTATTATTTTTAATTAGGTACATCCGCGGCTTCTTCTATTTTCCGTCGCAGTTGTGGAAGAGAAGAAATTTTTTCTTTGTAAACTAATGCCTTCATTTGCGACCAAATTGAAAAATCCAAAAGATTGAAATCAGGGCCTCTTGGTGGCCAAGCAAACTCACTTCCACGACCAATCCATCGATGCGGAAGCTGTTCGTTTAAGTATTGACGAACTTGTAAAGAATAATGTGGTGATGCTCCGTCGTGCAAAAACCACATATTTTGTCTTAAAGCGAGAGGTATATCCTCTAGAAACTCGTGTGAATGTTCTTGAAGAAAATCTAAATAGAAAGGTCCATTTAAATTGGTTGGCAGTTCAAAAGGACCTATTAAATACCCACATATTTCACCACACCAAATGTTAACCTTAAACTTGTGCTGAAAATGTGCTTCCCTCATAGCATGTGGATTTTCATAATCCCGCAAATGATTATTTTTATAATTAAATATTCCTCGTCTGGTAAATGTTGCCTCATCAGTAAAAAGAATCGTATCCAGAAAATCTGGATTAACATTTTGTTCATCTTGCAAAAATGGGCAAATTGTAGACGCTCAGGTGAATCTTGAGGTAATAAATTCTGAACAGAAGTGTAATGATATGGATGCAATTTTTCCCTCTTCAGTATTCTAAGAATAGATGATTGGCTTATACCTGTTTGCAGACTTAATCGGCGAGTACTGATATCTGGATTCTCCGTAACACAAAGTAAAATTTCATCTTCTTCATCGTCAGTGATTTTTTTTTGTAGCACCGTGCTCAGTTTTAGAGCGTAAAGACCCCGTTTCACCTAAGCGGTTGTAAAGATTTCGGTACAGTTTGTAATTGGGTTGCCTTCGATTTGGGTATAATTGTGAACATCTTCGAGCCGCAGCTGGACCACTATAATTTGACTGAGCAAACACACAAATCATATCGCGCATCTCATTATTGGAAACATCGTTATGCCTAGGCATTATTTGATAAATAAATATTACACTTGTTAATTACTAAATTGTTAATAAATGGTATACTAATGTATTAGATACTTATTCTTATTATTATCCAATTTTTGCTTCTACACAAACTGCCTAAAAGAGACACAAGCCTACTTGAAAAAAAAATTAAACCACGGCTTAATTCACGAATATAATTCCGAGGTTCTCGAAACCTAGCGATATTTGCATAAGGAATGAATCATCATATTTTGAGGACTAGAATCTACAGTTCAGAGATTGGACATTCTTAATGAATCACCCTGTATATTTGAATTGAGGGCACAAAATTCAATGGTTGATTTACCTGTGCAATGTATGTGGGATAATTGGAATTGTTGCAAATTTGTTGGTTAGAGTGTTTTTTTATGCAAGCGGATGCATGAGAAAGTTAAATAGCATTAGTAGTATGTATGTTTATACCTAATACCGGTACGGTAAGTAGTTTTTAAGGGGAAAAGGAATTTTAAAAACATTGATTGGTTTGAATGAGAAACTAAGTAATGTAGCGTAAGTGGCACAATAAAAAATTGTTAACGATTGCTGAAAACATGCTTAACTGGTACCGTAACTCATTCCAGTCATTACGTAATTATTTAATTTGCGTAAAATGCACGGAGAAGCTTCTTCACGTAATTAAGCGATATTTGCATGAAACGAGCCGTGAAAAGTTTACCTTTTCAGTTTTTCAACACAAAGTAACAATAACAAATATTCATAAAATGAATTCAAAAATATGCTTAACGATTTTTCGGTTATCGTTAAACATGCAATTTTAAAAATTTCATATATAAGTTTGCCGCTGTTTATTTAACATTTAACATATTCATGGTTATAAATACTTAATCCATTTGTTTTTCAAGAACAAATAATAATTAATAAGGTCATGAGATTTGGTGCTTTTGAAATTGGATCTCAAAGCAGTCACAGGAATAATCATTGGCAAAGTGGACTGTGAAGCTTGTAGATTCGGCGATGATATGGATGAGATGGCAAAATAGATTATCTTAAATTGCAGGGTCATCCACCAACGCTTTAAACGCCTAAATCAGGTCTATTTTGAGCCTGATTACAGACTTAGCTCCAAATAATAGGTTTTCTCAGGAGCCTAGATCTCTTGAACTGAAATGTGCTTCCAATTCCAAGCTTCATGGTGCTGACTATCGGAAGCTTATCGAGGAGCTAAAAACGCAAGTCTTGATAGAGTAACCCATTGATGAAACGGCTTCAATAAATAGCTTCAAGAATAAGTTCCAAATAACTTCACCAGGTAGGGAAGAAACGTGTACCCATGCAGGCTGAGGCAGCTTGGTATAAGGCTCCTCCAAGAAAGAAATAGGGTCGAAGAAGGCGGAATTGTGGGGCTAAGACAAAGGATGGCTTATCCAATATAGTCTAGTAGGGAAGTGAGCTTTCTGCGAAAAATAGTTCTGATGATTTTAAAAATATGGGGTTTGGTTTTTTAGATTCAGAGTTAAATTCTGAGTAATTGGAATTTTTGAATTTTTTTGCCAAGAAAAATTGTAATTGTTATAAACAAAAAAATTTATAGAGAAAATGAGGATCTCTGTGTTTTGGTTATAACTTGAAAAATATTAAAAATAGCGTCTTTTTGAAAAAAGATTCTAAAAGAGGAGGAAATTTCAGAAGGACAAGTCCCGACTCCCGAAACTGTAACTCCATTATTTATAATTTTAAATTGACGTTGAAAATACCGCTCCGCGCGGCCGTTTTGCCGCTGCGGCGTCACTGCCTTGCCAACAGAGCATCACAAAATAATTTTTTTCAAATATTTGTTATGAATTAAAAAATTTGAATAAATTACAGTTTTATTTATAGACTTTAAGGAATATAGTCCAGTAGACAAGAAATTTTTCACTTCATTTTTGTTAAAGTTATTCAATTGTTAATTAACTAATTTTTTGTGGACTTTAGACAACTGAAAATCAGTTCTAAAAATTTAAATAAAGTACCTAAAAATTTTTTGAATTCTGAGAGGTTTTCTTATTGACTCAATAAACAAAATTCCGTTAAAAAAGTTTACAAAAGTTTTTTCATTTGCTTATTATTATTTTTTTAAGTTAACAAAAAATGAAAAATCCATATTGTTATTAAAAAAAATTTTTTTTATATATTTTTTTCAGCTGGTTTTTTATTTATTTTTTGCATCTTATTTCATTACTAAAAAATTTTTTACGTTATTTGCTTATAAATTTGTTTTAAACAAATACTTTTAATATTTAAAAAAAAATTTTCTTGCCATTTTGTTGTATTGGTCAAATGATGAATTTAAAAAAAAATTTCTTAAAAAAATTTTTAATTGTTTATAATCTATTTTTTTATTTATCACCCCTTTGAATTATTAATTAAGAAATCGTTTTTTTTCTAAATTCATCATTTGCTATCCTCATTAGAATTCAAAAAAAAAAATTTTGCAACGCAACTTTCATTGTTTATTAAACAATTCTGAACCTATTTTTTTCTGTTCCAAAAAAAAAATAGTAAATACAGCCATGTGCATCAAAGTATTTCAAAAAAATTTGTTTTATTTTTTATTTGATTTTTAAATATTTAACATACTGTGGAACCCGGCACCGATCTTATCAACTTTCAAATTGCTATAACTTTTAAACTATTGATGATACGGTCTTGGACATTCAAGAAGATATGTTTGATAATTAATTATTCTACTTGATTTAATTTTAATCATCTTCATATCTATAACGGTTTTATTCTTATACGCATTTGTTTACTAAAAAATACATGATTTTCATCTTAGAATATTTGTATCTCTGTTACTATAGAAGTTACGGCTGTTATCATTCAATATAATTTTGAAGACTTACTATCAGACTACTCAAAAACTTTTTTTTTAACTTTTCACTCCATTTGTTTATTAGTTATTTGTTATTATTAACATTTTTATAAGATTAAATTATTGGCCTTGGAGTTAAATGTAATTCAAGTATGAATAATACAGATACTTACTGGTTCTCGTCTTCATTGTTTATAATTAATTATACATTTTTTATATATAGCTCTAATAAATATACATCAAAATTTAATTGATATGAAGATGATTAAAATTAAATCAAGTAGAATAATTAATTAACAAAAATATTGTCTTGAATGTCCAAGACCGTATCATCAATAGTTTAAAAGTTATATCAATTTGAAAGTTGATAAGATAGGTGTGAGTATGTTAAATATTTAAAAATCAAATTAAAAATAAAACAAAATTTTTTGAAATACTTTGATGCACATGGCTGTATTTATTACTTTTTTTTGTAACGAGAAAAAAAATAGGTTCAGAATTGTTTATTAAATAAACAATGAAAATTGCGTTGCAAAAATTTTTTTTGAATTCTAATGAGGATAGCAAATGATGGATTTAGAAAAAAAAAACGATTTCTCAATTAATAATTCAAAGGGGTGATAAATAAAAAAAAAGATTATAAACAATTAAAAATTTTCTTAGGAAATTTTTTTTTAAATTCATTATTTGACCAATACAACAGAGTGGCAAATTTCTTGAAAATATTAAAATAGTCTATTTGTTTATAACAAATGTGTAAACAAATAACGTAAAAAATTGTTTAGTAATGAAATAAGATGCAAAAAATAAATAAAAAACCAGCTGAAATAAAAATATGAAAATATAAAATTTTTTTTTATAACATAATATGGATTTTTCATTTTTTGTTAACTTAAAAAAATAATAAACAAATGAAAAAACTTTTTTAACCTTTTTTAACGGAATTTTGTTTATTGCGTCAATAAGAAAACATCCCAGAATTCAAAAAATTTTTAGGTACTTTATTTAAACTTTTAGAACTGATTTTCAGTTGTCTAAAGTCCACAAAAAATTAGTTAATTAACAATTGAATAACTTTAACAAAAATGAAGTGAAACATTTTTTGTCTACTGGACTATATTCCTTCAAGTCTCTGAATAAAACTGTAATTTATTCAAATTTTTTAATTCATAACAAATGTTGAAAAAAATTATTTTGTGATGCTCTGTTGGCTTGGCGGTGACGCCGCAGCTGCAAAACGGCCACGCGGAGCGGTATTTTCAACATCAATTTAAAATTATAAATAATGGAGTTACAGTTTCGGGAGTCGGGACTTGTACTTCTGAAATTTTCTCCTCTTTTAGAATCTTTTTTCAAAAAGACGCTATTTTCAATATTTTTCAAGTTATAACCAAAAAACGGAGACCCTCATTTTCTCTATACGTTTTTTGTTTATAACAATTATAATTTTTCTTGGCAAAAAAATCCAAAAATTCCCATTACTCAGAATTTAATTCTGAATCCAAAAAACCAAACCCCATATTTTTAAAATCATCAGAACTATTTTTCGCAGAAAACTCACTTCCCTACTAGACTAATAGGCATATCTAAGAACGTCCCAACTTTCTAAGCGAAAGTAACAGCGATTCACCACTGCGTTGAAGAAATTGAAAGACAGGAAAGGACACACCGTTCATCTGCCGTTTCCACCGACAGCGAAAGCAGCAAATGAAGGCACTTTCCATGGAGGTCAATTCTAAGCTATCATGGGATTCCATAGATATCTCAAACGCACTTGGAGACCTTTTCAAGGTCATAGTAGCAGGGCAAAAGGGTTACAAGGGCAATGAATTGACGGATAAAATGGCTCAGTAATGTCATTCACTGGACCAGAGCCGTTCTGCAGCGTCATAAACTCGACAATAAATTTGGCCACAAAGAAGTGGCTGACACTTGAATTGTGAGTAATCTCACCAGGACAGAAACAGCCGAAATAGTAGATTGACATTTGTCAACTTTTACGGTATAAGGATTAGGAAAAATAGGAAAACCGTAATAGGTATGTTAAGACGGCACTGTAAGCTCAACAGGCTCATAAAGCTGATGAGGTTGGCAGATTCTGGCACCTAGAGAAGAATATCATATGCTAGTTTGACTGCCTGGAGATTGTGCAGTTTCTTGTTCTACTCGATGAGAAGCCACCGACAAGAAATTACATGAAAGGTTCAGTCTCAAGACTGATTGGCTATTTAAAAAGAGTCGACTGGAGAATGTAATGTAGATTTTAAAGACAACAATAGATTTGAAAATGTCGCAGTGGAACAGGTCGATTAGCCACCTCATCAAATCCAATCTAATCTAGTTTAATAATGTATTCAAGATATGGCCATTTTGATACGAAAGTTGTCCCCAATTTGTGATAATAGAGTACCAGAAAACTAAAGGAGCAATGTCTACTACTGGCTTATTTCTAGTGTCACAACATATTCCGAAAGTTGATAAATTGTGTTAGCCTTATCAAGTTTTCCGTTAAAGTGTAATCCAATGCCTGTCAGGGTATATTCCTCGATATTTCCGAAGCATAGTTCCAAAAATGATCATAATTCGAAAATCAGAGTGCTAGTACTGCTAGTAGATAATATTATATTGATGCTGACAGTCATTTGGAGATATATGGAGATATATACTCCTACCAGACTGGAGCATCCAAGAGAAGATTTCTCCTAGTAAAAAGACTGTTAGGCCTGATAATGGCTACTGGTCTCTCCACATAAGCGGTACGATCAAGATCACAAAAAGCATCTGACTGGTGGTGCCATATATTTACTGCTATTATAAATAATTATTTTTTCTACTACCGTGCGCTTTAACCCACTTTCCCGCACGCATTTTAGCTTTGAAAGTGTCACTTTCCCGCACTAGTGCGGGAAAGTAAAATTATGCAAATTTTGACCTTATTAGATAGTTTTTTACTTCGGAAGTTATAACTATTCTTACACCAGGTGAATAAATAGTCCATCAAATAAAATCAACATGTTTTCCAGCTTTTTGTTGCATTTTTAATTTTCTGAAAATATAAAATAATGAAAATATTTTGATATAACCTTGTAAATTCTTTAGAGTAGTTTCACAAAACAACTATCAAACCACCCGGGTTTGATATAAGAAAAATATATCAAATGAAATTCTTTCATCTACAAATGAGTTAAAATTGTTGCCAACACCCTCATCGTCATCTTTATGTGACCTGCAAACGATGCCATCCTCATCAACGTCATTCACTCACCAGTTAACACCAAATAACTCCACTGGACCGGCAATTTTAAGTAATTCACAGAATGCAACAAATTGTGTTTCTAATATTAATATTTTTATAATAATAATTAATAATAATAATAATAATAATAATAATAATAATAATAATAATAATAATAATAATAATAATAATAATAATAATAATAGTTTTTGGTCTAAGTTTTTTATATGTATGTTAAAATAAAATAAATTTTGGGTTGATATACTTTTTTGTATATACGGTCGTAGAAAAAATAATGTTCCTAACTCATGCGTAAAGTGTCTTTCCCGCCCTTGACCGCTTGCCCGAACTCCGCTTCGCGTCGTTCGGGTCAACTGCAGTCGCGTGCGGGAAAGTATCACTTTCCGCACTAGTTAGGAAAATAACTATATCAATTCCCTTTTTTAATCGAGTTGAAATACGGCAATGTAATTTATTTTTCCCATATCGGCAAAACTCCCCATGAAAGCGCGCCTCTGTCAATAATTATTATGAATCAATATACGAATATGTGTATAAATTGCATTGTCATGCAGATAATAAAGTCTTCATTTTTATTAGGTTGGTCCATAAATTTCGCTACCCTTTTAGACTGTTTACCCTTGTTCTCATACCTTTTATTGTAGGACAAAGATGCTCCCTTGCTCATACAACTAAGATTAATTTCATAAGTCACATAAATCTCTGAAAATGCATATTATTCGTAACATGTACGTACATACAGAATGTCTCACACTCATTTTTGTGGATGGAAATAATAATATATGTAAATAACATTATATTGAAGCAAAAAATTGATTAAGTGGTATTTTGGGACAATACTTTCAACTGAAAATATGAAAATAAGTTCTTCACAGACAAAATGTGTACTTTTTAGTATTAATCGACAACCTTTCTGTCTCAGGACACTTGTTTTCTGCATTGTTTTTGGATGTACTTCTGAAGAGATTTAAGTCAATGTCTCGTTTCATAATATTCAAAATTACCCAAGAAACTTTCTTCATTTTGACGTTTCTACTGCAATCATGCTGTCCACACGGGATTTTCACCAAGATTATAGAAATTTTTATTATATATTATTTATTATATATGTTATAGGCAATGTGTATAATGCAGGCATTCTATACAATACCTAGGAAATGTATAGAATGCCGGAGTCGTTCAGGCAGTGTATGAAATTATATTCAATAGTTCAACTATTTTACACTTTACCTAGGAAATGTATAGAATACCTAGGCATTGTATAGAATGCCGGTTGAAGCATAGGTAATGTATGTAATCGATTTTTCATAATCGATTCCACATAAAAAAAACAACCAGTTTTCGTATAAGTACTTTAAATAAACTGTTGGTAACATAATTATAAGTTATGAAATCAAACAATTCATAACTTACTATGGATCTACATCAAGTAAAAGCCTCATCTATTCAATTATTCAACATAATTATAATTTGAAAGGAAATAAAATCTTAGGTAACATCTTTGAACGAACTAAAATAAAGTAATATTAAAATTGCAATCTAGTAACCTTGTAGGTACCTACTTAATAACAAAAAGAAATATTTTCTTAAGTATCTTCACAAGTGCAGTAATCGACACAAAATCTATGCGCTACGATATCAAAGCAATGACATATTATTAAAAGTTTTATTATACCTACTAGATGTCAAAATCAACATTATTGAACTTTTATTTAACTTAAATTACTCTGAATAAATAGAAATTAAGAATCTTCTGATAACATAATTATAATTTGAAATGAAATAAACTCTTAGGTAACATCATGCAAATTGTCTCACCAAACTCTTCCTTTAAGACATATTTTTTTAAAGATACAAAGTTTTTAATTGCTGCAACTTGTTTACGGGGTAGTCCCGCACCCCGCGCATACGTCTCCATCCCGTGGTCGTTCGTTATACACATTGCCTGATGCGCTTCTGGCATTTTATACAATACCTAGGCAATGTATGAAATGAATCGTATTATACACATTGCCTGAACGTTTTTGGCAATGTATATAATGCCTAGGCATTCTATACAATGCCGGATTATACAGATTGCCTATAACATATACCTGATACTTACTTTTATTTTTAATACTAAAATCAAATTTAAAAATTTTATTGGATTATGGACATCCCGTATAGGTATTAACCAGGATTTTGGTGAAGCATCAGCGGTTAGTGGAGTATGTAAGGGTTCTTCTAAGGTATTGTTCCCTTAAGAGGTGTTGTGACGTCGTTGAAGGGCTGTCCCTATTGTCGAGGGATTACAGAGCCGATCGCCTATTGATGTATTGATAGGTATTAATCAGTATCGGATCTGTACCAAAATATCAGCGGGGTAGAATCGACGGGAGGGATTGATTTGTGGTTATTTTTACTTGTATTGGATTTTTTTCTTATAAAATGTTAACTTTTACACTCTATGTGCGTGTTTTGAATTGTACCACTCTCCAAACCGCTTATATTAATTTTCAAATCTCTGGCGGGACTTGGCAGGTATTAATATTTGCAGCATTTGCTAATTATTATATATCTGGATGGATACTTCCAAGATCTGAACTGATGTCGATAGCATAAATAATGAAGTAACTAACTGCACGCGTTCTATTTTGAAAATTCGCATGCTTACAACAATAAAAACCATGGTAACCAAAGTCTTACGAAATGGATATAGTCAAAAGCGCTCTTAACATGTGGGTTCAAAGGTCACTAGCCATATTTATCAAATCAGAAGACACGGAGGTTGCCAAAATGTGATATTACAAATATACCCGGAGAAAATAATGATGGTTGATATTTCCTGCACACTGGTTGACGAATTGACACTTTTTCATTCATTCTCGAAATAATCTATGAGATTAAGTACCATTTTTTTTTGCTTGAGAATGTAAAATACCGGAAAATTGCTTCTTATTATTTATATTGTCACTTTGAATTGTCAAAGTGACATAACTGATATTTAAATAAAAAATTTTGTCTTAAAAAATTTATTTATAGTATAGTTTGTTCAGCCATCCTTTGCCGTTACGTCATACATTGTCCAGCTTGCTCTCTCATTCATGAAATGGATGAGACGGAATTATGACGTCATTAACGTATTTCTTATCTAAAGTGGACCTAAATTTGATCTGTTACTTTTGACAGTTCAGTTGTCATATTTTGAAAACAATTCTTAACATATGTCATTGATTATAATTTTGAGGTTAAGTGTAAAATAACATTCAAGTAATATAAGACATACGTAAAACAGCAGAATACGTCACCTATTATGACGTAACGGCAAAGGATGGCTGAACAAACTCTAGTAACGTTTTCATTGAAAAGTCACGCCAAATCTGAATTAGTACATACATAAAATGGTAATGAGTTCAGCATTCCAGGTTTGTAATGTTTCTCTTCATAATTGACATTTCAAAATAAAAATAGTTGGGAGATATGAGGTTCGTTCCAACCAGCAATTCTGTTATCGTACGTAACCAGTAATTGAACTATTTAAAGCGCATGCGTGAGAGAAGTTAGTAAAATTACTGGTAATCTCTTACCAAACGGTAAGAACGTATTTCGAACTGGTTTAGTAGTTATTAGGGGTGCTGCTGTGATTACTTTGCCATAAGCAATTGATTTTATTATCATTGAGAATATATTTAATTGTATTAACATTAATCAGAAAATAAAAGTATGAAAACAAGACATTTTATTTGTAATTATAAAGCCTTCAGGCTTGAAAATGCATAAAAATAAAAACAACGAACTAATAAAAACCAAAATGGACACTTTCAACCTAAAAATATCAAATTAGTGAACCTTAATACTAATATCACCTTTATCAAAATATCACAATTATAGAAGTATCTGTAACCTTAACCATTTTTCAATTATATCATAAGTAGAAACAAATCAGCAGAATATAATGTGGTTTCGGACTCCATTCTTCCCTTTCTTACTTTATCAACGACTACACAAAGAAACAGTCAGTAAGATACGGTGCACACTATTTTCAAAACAGTTCAAATACTGAAAACCCACATTCTTATCCTATTTACACATTTCATAAAAAACAAATTTGACAGTTCAAGATAAAAATGTTGTCACTGCGCATGTTTCTTAATTTCAGAACTGTCGATACTCGCTATGAAGCAAGAATCGTTTGAACGGTAATTTTACTGGTCCACAAACGGGATGGAACAGAAAACTGATAGTAATCGAGAGTTCTGAACCAGTAATTCTAGGTGGTTGGAACGATTTTTTACAACTGCGTATTAGTAATATTACTGTAAATTACCGGTGGTTGGAACGAACCTATGGTAAGTGGGAGAGAAAGAGGTTGATATATTATGACAGATCTGTTATATGAAAATAGTTCCTTTTTTTATTAACAGTATTTCAGATCAATATAATAATATTGTAGTTGTCAACAGCGCCATTACAGACATACATTGATTTGGTTGTGATTGTTGGTTTTATTAACTTATAATTTTCAGCCCGAAAAAATTTCCTGACTTAATTTAATCTTAAAATATTCAGGATTAATTCTGTGACATTCATTTTTTTTTCGTGTTTTGGAAGCCTTTCTGATGCCAGGAGCACTGCAGCCTATTGGCTTATTGTTCTCTACTCCCACATTTAGTACACCCATCCAGTTATCCCCGTACCTTCGAGTAGACGATATAGGTCCATTGGATGTGTGCCATATACTTCAGGTGGCACATTGGCATCTCCGAACATTGTTTGTCTCCTCGAGTCCAGTGCCTCACAGTCAGATAAGATATGGGTTACGGTCTCGGACTCCATGATACAGAGTCTGCAGCTGAGGTCCTCGTTATATAAAACTATTTTATGCAGGTGATCTTCCACCGGTGTATGACCCGTTAGATAACCTGTAATAATTCCTAATCCTACTGACATTCAGTGGTTCTTCGGCCCGTTTTACACATGTGTCACCTATGAAGGTTTTACTGTGTACCTGCTTTGGAGTGTTTGTCCACTGAAGTCTTTGTTGGCTTTGTACCCACTTTTGTATTTGCCCTCGAACTACCTTCTTTGTAGTCCCAAGAAATGGTTCTGGTCCAACATATGCTGTAGCTGAACCTCTTCTCGCGAGTTCATCAGCTTGTTCATTCCCAGAAATACCGTTATGTCCCGGCACCTACACTAATCTCACTTTAATGTGGTCTGCTAGTTCATTCAGTTCTTTCTGGCATTCTTCTACCAGTCTGGATAGAAGTATGGAATCTGTATTTTTTTTCATAAAATAATTAATCTTGTTTTAATAGAACTAACTAAGAATTTAAAAAAAAACTAGTGATGTGAATAAATTTTATGTCTTGGCAATTCAGTGAACATATTAGTAGC
>CAJUYG010000499.1:31558-63620 GCA_910591675.1 Galerucella calmariensis
AATGACGCGATTTTATGGTTTTCACTAAAAATATAATGTAATTATAATTTTAAGTAGATCAGCATCTTACTGCAATAGCGTAAATGAAATTCAATAATGTGGTAGCATGAACTATAACAATAAACTTTTTCTAATGTAAATTTAAATGAAATGCAAAGATTGTGAACGTTGCATGAATCCGCCTTTAGAAAGCACTAAATTAATGAATATATTAATAATAATAAATAAACATTCGGATGAGTTATTGGCTTCGGATTCGCTTACTATGTCATTTCTCGTTATATTCGACAACACGAGATGATATTTGTATCGATTACAAGGCCCTTGGGCATTTTATTAGAGATGACATGGTATATCTACCTGAAAACATTAGTTTTCTTGCATTTTTGGGATTGTGTTACACATCCGTATCCAATAACAAATTAGATCTCTTTTTTTACACGTGTTATTCTAATTGAATTTGTGTTCCAACAAATTTCAAATTTAGATTGTGAAGATAAATTAATAGGAAATTTCATTCAGATAGCTTAGTATGGCTTTCATTTACAAAACATGAGTTTTGTTGTTTTGTCGCAAGATATAAGAAAGACCTTGGTTGCGTGTAGGTTAAAAAAAACTACCATAAATAATTTCTACTACTTCTATAGTTATGAAGATAGTTTATAAGTTTATATAAAAACACTATTTCAATAAGCTTCAATTTATTATAGGTATCATTTTTGAGTAAGTTTATAAAACTTGCTGCTGCATATTTATTTTGAAAATGCAAAAGTTTATTTATATTCAACAATTGTCCTTGAAAAACTGTTGAGTGAAGTTATATATCCATTAAAGCATATGGATGTAGGTTTATTTTCGTTTGTCTAGATGAAATATTAAATAATACTTCCAGAGGTGAACCAAAAAATTTTATCTCCAAAATTCCACCAATTTACAGTTAAAAGTCGATCTTATTTCAGTTATACGTCATAATATTCTTCTTCTCCCCGGAAACCAAGCCCAAAGGTCATAAGATGATTCTCAATGGCAAGTAAAACTTCAAATAAAACGTTAAAAGAAAATTCCAACAGTACAAACTAACTGAATACATTAAAAATTCAGATTCAGATATCTACATAGATAACAAAAAAACAATTCTTACTAACAATATTTTTAATAGAATATATTATCTCACCTTCTCACATCAACATTAAATCGCTGTAATTGCTATTTACAATTTTATGTCTATAGACTTCTACACTATTGAGCAATTATATTTAAATGACCGAAGAATAACTATAATAAAAACAATGAAAAACAAACAACTAACAATCTAACAAACAGTAATAATGGCGGATATCTGGTAACAGATTCCCATAATGACATGTACAAACAACAATCTTTAGTGAGTTTCAAAAAGTACATAAAGTATTGGAATGCAATAATCCTTTAACAACAGGATTCCTATAGGATATTACAGAGTTGTACTCAAACTGGAAAAAAGATTTTAATAATTTAATTTAAAAATAGCTATTTGGCGGGTATGGAAACTATTTCATTATATAGTACATAATTTTATATTCGAATTGATGCACCACAAACTTTCTTTTCTTAAACTTAAAAATTGTGGCGTTTTTCATTAATACCTACCTAAAATTACTATAGAATTATTGTAAAATATCTCGTCAATTTTGAGTACAGTTGTGTAATATCCCATAACCATCTGGTTGCTAAAGGATTATTACATTCCAATACCCTATGTACTTTTTGAAACAAACTTCAGCAACGTCAAAATGTGATCCTATTATCGACAGGCTGTTACTGCGCACAAAAGCTGTGCGTACTTATTGTTCTCTTTTATTCTATTCCGATTGTTTCATATTATTTTCGTTCTTAGGCTCATCTTATTGTAATTAAAGCCTTGTTCCTCAGGCCTCTATTGGACCCTTATAATGCCTATTATGGGAACAAAATGGTAACAAATGATGATACAACGCAACGAAAGAGGATGAAACAAAACATGCAAAGGAAGGGAAGGGTAATGCAATGTAGCACTGAGGACCACGCAGTTGTGTATTAAGGTTAAAAATTTTTTTGAGGTGAGACAAGTTCACGTGGCACTAAAAAGATGTAAAAGGTATTTGGAAAGATGATGCACTAAGGAGTGAAATTGCAACAATTTGACAGGAAAGAGATCTTGTAACAAAGAGGTACTAGAAGAAGTAAATAGAATTTTTTTTTATTTGAATTCAAGTGCCTCGACAACTATGGCCATTGGCACTATACAAAAGACAAAAAGACATATTATAAATACATACACTATCTTAAAACATAAAACATGTAAAATACTCGGTAAAATATCAATCTAGTTTATATTTTGTGGTAGAGGTTAGTTGATTTGAGGAATTTCAATGTCTTTGGGATTTCAGCAGTGCAGTTTAGAAGCTCTCTCAGGTTTGGTGTTAGGTCTAGGCGCTTGTATGTAGTGGTGTATTCCTGGCAGTCTGTGAGAATATGTTTGACGGTTAAAGCACTATTGCAGTGACGGCAGACGGGAAGGTTTTCAGAAGACATCAAGTAACCATGTGTGTATCTGGTATGGTTGATCCGTAATGACAGCAGCTTCTCTCCTGGTTAGGAAATCGAGGGAGGGACAGCCGATTAATGGTTGTATGTCGTAAAGGGCTGTTTTGCTGTCGTGCCAAAAATTTTGCCAGGACTCCTTGACGGACTTTTTGAATAATAGTTTTGAGTCATTTGGGAGCTAGAACGTTGTTGTGATGATGGAAGAAGAGGCTTCTTTAGCATGGTGGTCAGCGTTTTCATTGCCAGTAATTCCAATGTGAGATGGGAGCCAGATAAGACAGACTGTTACATCACGAGCTGAGAGAGTTTGATAGATGTCATGGATGTTTTGAACTATTGGATGGTCAGTAAAGATGGTATTGAGTGAATTAATTGAGGAAATTGAATCGGTACAAATAGCGACGCGCTTGACAGTAGAAGAGATTTGCTTGAATGCTTGGAAGATGCTATACAACTCACCAGTGTGAACGCTACATGTTGAGGGCAACCGATAGGAACCTATTAGTTCGTGGTTGGTTGTGACGGAGCAGCCAACACCAAAAGAAGTTTTTGAGGCGTCTGTGTAGAGAACTACATCATATGGTGTTTTTTCTAATATTTCCAAAAATGCTTTCTTTATAAGTATGTTGGGCGATTCATGTTTATTGAACTTGGTAAGTGAGGTATTGAATAGAGGAAGTCGTTTAGTCCAAGGAGGGATATGAGGTTGGGGGAGCGGAGTGGTCATTGAAAGGTCGGTATTCTGAAGTAATGGGAGAAGAAGATGGGCAATAGATTTTACGCTACGTTTGGAAGTAGTGTTGGAAGGATGATGTTGAGACATTGTTAGCAAAGGGTAAACAGGGTTAGAAGGGTTAGAAGATGTTGATGCAGCGTATGAAAGGAGGAGGGATTGACGTCTTAGGAACAGGGGTGGCTCATTTGCTTCACAGTATAGACTAGCAGCTGGACTAGAACGGAAAGCACCGAGAGAGAGTCGAAGGGCTGTATTGTGAATAGAGTTCAGTGAGTCGATGGTGGATTTGGAGGCTGACATGTAAATAAAGCTGCCGTAGTCTAGTTTAGAACGGATGAGGGATCTGTAAACTCTTAATAAGGTATTTTCGTCGGATCCCCAGTGATAGTGGCAGAGAGCTTTGATGATATTAAGTCTTTTAAGACAAATGCCTTTGAGTGTGTTGATATGAACTTTCCAATTAAGCCGGGAGTCGAAAGTTAATCCAAGAATTTTGCAATAATTAACAGCAGGTAACAGGGAGTTATTAAAGAAGATTAGCGGTGTACCGGATGGGGATCTTCTGCTAAACTTTATGACTTTCGATTTACTTGGAGATAAGGAGAGATGTAGGTTGTTGGCTTTATCTTGCAGCAAATTTACTTCGTTTTGTAGAAGTTTGCAGATGGTGGAAACAGATTTTCCATGGCAGTAGACAATTAAATCATCAGCATATTGAACATATTTGATGGGAGTAGGAAAGTTGGTGAACTTATGCTAAATATCCATGGCCATGGAAACTTAATGAAGCATAAGTTTTCTCCTTTTCTTTTTCTTTTCCGAACCATTTAAATACCTACAGCAATATGATGATGGGAAATTGATTGGTTTTACACCAGTAGTAAATGTTTCATAAGGTAACTAAATTGTAATTTAATATAATATAACTTCAGTCAATATTTAATTTTTATATAAGCTTTGTTTAATATCTAAGAATTCATATCATCTCAACAACATAATATAATTTTGTCTCAATTTAACTTTAATTTAATTCAATTTGATCTTCTGATAATTGTAATCTTTTTTTATAGCCTGATGATGGTAAATATTACCGAAACTAGTTGCTAAGCTATATGGTTTGTTCTTTTGGAGGACAATATCAATATTAAAGTTGTGGTTTGGACTTTGAGTTTCATTTACCCTTAGTTTACATACAATTTTTTTTATCAAGGAAAAAATATTTTATAACAGATATAAATTTTACCACGACCCTTTTTGATGAAATACGAATGGTATCTTACTGCGCTTAATTCCTTTGTTGTCCCCTTCGGTTTGTGGATATATGATTGTTCTGACATTCATTCAGCGGTTTTTAGGAGATTGTTTGTCATCCACTCATCAGAAACGTCGACTTTTCCCTTTTATCCTAATAGTCCTTGTTTTAATGTGAATTGATATTGATCAGGTTCTTCGCTTGATTGTGTCGGTGAATTTGTAATATGAATAAAATCATACAGTCGTACAGTCATAGTACATACATTTTCAACAAACTTTTGAACTATCAATAGCTGCTTTGAACTATCAATAGCTGCAAAAACGTTTACGGCGAAAGTATTATAAAACAACATTTCTTCCAGGAATGTATCCCATGTATTTATTTATAGATATTATTATAATTATGTTAGGGTTCAAAGTATGAATAATAGTAATTTTTTTTTATTTTTTAATTTCAATAATTTATTTTATTGTTGGTGAGTTTATTCAATAAAAATTATTTTTTTTATTGGTCAATTGAGATGGCGCTCAAATTTATTCTTTATTTTATTTTTAATTTTTTAAACATGAGATCTCTCTCAGGGGATTAGTTTCAAAAACGGAAATTTACTCACCTATACAAACTGGTTGCATAACTTTCTAATTTCCTCAATTGATTTAACTTTTGATTATTTTTCAAGAAAACCTAAACTTAAACCTAAACCTAAACCTTTTTTTTATAACGGAACAAACAAAAGGATCATTTATTCATAAATCTTAGAAGGTTTCATAAATATAAAAAAAAAACTTTCAAATATCAAAAAAACCTTTCCAAATAAAAATATAGTTCTGTGAATGTGTATCGTCCTTGAAATTCCTAATATTCTACTACCGTCAAATGTCTGAATCTAAATGAATTCTCACAAAACCAATCTATTTTTAATTTTAAGACTACAAAAAAATATCTACATTTGTATTTGGAAAATTTGTGGAAACGTTTCCTTCAAAAGGTAAGTAACTATCAAATATGTTAAGGTTATGTGAAAATACTATTGTTAAATTATACTAATTTTGTTTCAGAAACTTATAGGTACTTAAATTGTCAAAAGAAATCACGAAAAACAAAAAAAAATTAATGTTCGTTGAGATTTGATTTAAATACTCTAAGTGCACAATTAAGATGACTTACAGTTCCATCATCTTCTTGGAATAAACAGAATTTTTTTTATTGTGTGGAAGCCTATCTTTCACCTCTTCAAATTTGGTAAAATTTATTATTTATTTTTATTTTTGGAATGCAGAGGATTTTTTTTCAATATTTTTTCTCTAGTGTAAGCCTGATTGATTTCTCCCCAATATTATTTTAAAAAAGGAATCTTCAAAATGTTGGAATGTACTAAATTTCATCTCCTTGCTAGTAAACCAGATTTGTGCTTGTCCACTTAAATAACTTCGGATGAATTCTCTTTTATCATCAAAATTTTCCCAATTTTTAATTTTATTCTTTATGATTTTTATGAAAGTCTTTGGATGTATTTTTCTAACATTTCCCTCAAATTTCAAATTATCATCAATATGATAATTTGTATTATAAGGTACTGGGATACTAATAATATTTCCAATGCTTGTCTGTCGTTTTAAATCTTCCTCCAAATCTTTCTTCTTTTTTCCAATTTCTTTTATTATTCTCTCTTGTCTCTTAATCTTCCTATTATTTCTTCTTCATTGGTATTCACTTTGCTTGATGTTAAATTTTCCTCTTTAATTTTATTCACTTCTTCGTTTGTTATCCTTATTTCTTTTTTAAATTCCATTTTTATTTTGTAGTTTTCTTCTTCCATAATTCCGAGATTGCTAGAAATTCCCAATCTCAGATTCTCTTTTAAATCTTCTAAGTCTTTATGGTTGTTTGCTATTGATCTATAATTATCTTTTATTTTCTTCTCAATGTTTTTATTTGCTTCCATCTGTATGTTCGTTATTTCTACTTTTATAATTTCTTTAACTTCCTTTTCTAAGTCTTTTCTTAAATTTTCCAATTTTGTGGATTGTTTTTTTTGCGTTGTCTCAATTTCATCTAGTCTTCTATTTATTTGTTTTTCCTGCTTTTCCAATTGTATGGTTTGCTGCTCTATTTTTGATTCCAACTTTTGTCCGTGTTCTTCCATTTTCTGTCCGTGCTCTTCTATTTTTTCTTTCAATTTCAATTCCAGGTTTTGTCCTTGCTCTTCTATTTTTCTTTGCATATTAATTAGGAACTGCATAATGCTTTGCTTCTTCTTGAGCAGTTTCCTCTTGTTTTCTTTTAATTTTCTCTGTCGTTTCATCGCCTTGTCCTTCCTCAATTGTCACCATATATTCTTTTGGGTTTGTTTTTTCTTTCTCCAGGATTTCCGTCAATCTTGCGACTAATGTAGTTTTTGTACCTTTCGTGTCGCATCCTCTTTTATTTAATTCTTCTTTCAGTTCTTCAAGTTTCAAATCCTGAATGATTTTTTTCGATTCCAATATATTAGCAAAAATTATAAAATTGTTACTGTTTTATGGAATACCTACTTTAGTTGTAGTTGATATTTCATAAAGCTTATGGCAAAAATTATTTGAAAAAAATTTTTGCCCATTTTTAGAAAATTTAACAACAGTATTATAAAAGAGGTTAATGAAAAATGAAAAACCATAAAAAATTGGATCTACAAGAAGCAATATAATATTATAAACAGACAAAGTACCCATAATAAATGTCACCAATTGATCATTATATGGTAGAATTCTTATCTTAAACCATTTCCTATCACATTTCATACACTCTTATATCAGCTTTACTTGTATGTATGTTTTTTTTTGTAACTGACTCCTTTAGGCTCGATTTTGACAGATGTTGATCAATTATATTAGCTGCAGTTGTATGTATGTTTTTATTATAGATAATGGTATGGAAACCTTTGCTCGCACTTGGCCGATTTTTTCAATTCTGGACGTACATCATACGTCTTGCTTTGTTTTTTGAGTGATGAAAGCTATCAGCGGACATAAAAGTCATTAATATCCTCTTTATTTGCACTGTTATATTATAGTATTTTCCATTCTGATATTTTCTGTACTTTCACCAATTTTTGAAACTGCAGCATCTTCATTTTCTTGATAACCTTCTATGTAATAGTCTACTACTTTATAATTCACTATTTTGCACGAATAATCCAGACTCACAAGTTCATCTTTGTAATCATTACTGTTTTTATCAGTGGGCACTATAATATTTGTCAAAATACTCAATTCAGATGATTCTCCAGTGAAAAGGTCCACTGGTGTTGGAAAAATATCATCATTACTTCCACTATTTGGCCGTGTCAAAAAAAACATCCCTTGTTAAAGAAAACTATACTTGTTTCTCTCTTCAGGAGAAGATTAATTTTCATGTTGTTTGAGTGCTAATGATAAAATTGATCTTGCTCTGCTAGACATATTTCTAGCCCCGAAAATGTAATTAAAATGAAATATAATTATCGAACTGTTTTTCCCCTTTATTATTCAACGTCTGTCTATTTCTGAAACTGAGACTAATCATTGACATAGGAATCACCCTACTCCTAGCCGGACCTACTAGGCCCGTATTCTTAAGGAACTAGTGAGAATCTCACCAATGAGATTGATGCATTACGGGTTGCCTGAAACGAGAGAGATTCAATCTCTCATGGTTCGGACCGATAGAGAATCTCGCCAAAAGCGGTGAGAACTTCTCACTGAGAACTGGTGAGAAGCTTAGAAACATGCGTATAGTATTTCGTCCGGTGACATTCTAGATCTCACTATTTCCTTTAAAAATACGACAAATTTGAAACTGTTTCAGACAACTATGCAATACACCTATCTCATTGGTGAGATTCTCACTAGTCCCTTAAGAATACGGGCCCTAGTGTTCCAGCCAGTGGTTGGACTTCATCGAGCTTAATGTGCTTATTCTGTACAAAAATGTTAGCGGTAACAGCGCTGTAAATCTTCAAGGTCGAGAGATGTAACTAAAAAGCTACTCTGTACGCTTTTGATGTAACTAACATTTTCGCAGTTAAAATAACGCCGACCAAAATATTCGACGTTAGGAGTGTTTTGACACTGTTTGTTATAAGTTGAATTGTAAATTTTCATGAAATGAGTCAAAATGAACATCAATATAATCCCATTTTTGGGACGGTGTGTATTAGCAATATTGAAACAAAAAAATTAGCCAAAGTTTAGGGTAAAAATTGAAATAATTTTTCAGGAATTATATGCGTATAGAAAGAAAAATATTACGTGACTCACAAAATCCGTTTGATATACCGGAAGACCTTTTCTTTGCCTATTACAGGCTAAATAAAGAAATGAATTTGATACTTAGAGCCACATGCAAAAAATCCAGGAAATGCAAACGCCATCCATTTTTTAAATAAAATGATAAATAAATAAACCCACTAATAACGTATGTACATATAATATAACGATAACCTAAAGATTCTTCTTCCTTCTGGTTCCTTGACCTCTGGCTTTACATCATCCGACCAATAACTTAAAAATTAGACAGATTCTACTACACAAAATAATATGAGTGAAGTTAGCTGCGATGTAATATTGCGCTGTCAATAATTTTCTTACATCGAGTTGTTCAGAATACGATTTTCAACCGAGCGGTTGAATTTGATTTAACATTGCGATTTTAACTACATCGATGTTAAATTTACAGCTGTTACGGATAGATGTTCAGAATAAGCCCATTACATTCCTAGTTGTCTAAAGTGTTTCACTGCAGGCACTACGGCGGTGTTTTCACTAGTGGTCGCCCATCCAAGTACTTACCGCAATCGACACTGCTTCACAGTAATTATCGCATCAGATGCGTTCCACTACAGTACTGGGTCGACGCCCTGAACAATTGTTATAACCACATATAATTCTATCAAACAGGACGGACGGAACGGAACACAGCAGAAACTAAAAAAAGCAAGAGCTGTAAGCATCAGGGCGCATATAATGGTGACTAGCGAAACGCAGTACTTACGCAGTACATACATGTGAAGTGCAGCAGTCACTGCATTTCGGCTTGGCAGGATCTAGTGTATTTGGTCTAGATACCGCAGCTGTTCATAGCAAAGCAAACATTTTTTTAGTGATACGGTAGTCCTTGATGTTGTGTTTGCGGTTGTCCGAGATCGCCATTCATTCATTTATTCATACGTTTGGGTTGGGCTCAACAGCCCAGGCACTTGAACTGAATCTTTGTACCATTGCCCATATCATTCCAGAAGCTTCGTGTCTTCTATATAGGCCACCAGTTTATCTTGAGGAATCTTCAGTAGTTGTGATGGTTGTGTTATTTCCCCTCCTAAGTGCTTCCGTCTGCGTCCTTGTAAGTTCTCAAAGAAGCAGAGTATGTGAGTAGGTGTTTCATCGTAGAGTTCAAATTTTCTGCACATAGGTTCACAACTTTGCCCATCCTGTGCAGATGCTTCGTCAGGGTACAGTGTCCAGTCACTAGGGCAGTAACTGTCTTCAAATTCCTCTTAACCAGTTTCAACAGCCTGGACGATAGTTCCTTGTCTAACTTATTCAGTAGACTCTTAGGTGTCCTTGTGTCAGCCTCTATTTGAGTTGGTGTTCCTTAACTAGCCAGTTCCCGACTTCCTCTCTTATGTAGTCCTTTGTGATTTCACAAAACGGTTCCGGACCTGTGAAGACCTCTTTAGAGCCTTCTCCAGCCACCTGGTCTGCCATTTCATTCCCTGCAATCCCTTCATGTGCTGGCACCCATATTAGAGACACTTTGTTGTCTCTTGCCAGCATGTTGAATGATTCTTTACAGTTTTTCACCAGCTTAGACCTAATTGTTGGATTGCTGATAGCTTTAAGCAGAGCCTGGCTGTCTGAAATTTCAAATTTTTTGTCCGTTATATCCTCTTCTGATGTTCTGCTTGAAACACAGTTGTGTATCGACCAAGACTGGATTATATTTTATCTTGGAGTGGGTGCAGTTGAAGCTATAATCTTCAAAATCGCGGATTTATGTAAGTACCTACCTATCGAGCTGAATTTTCAACACATTCTGTTGTTTTGGTCAGCTGGACGTTTATTAGCTCATTGAAAATTACATTTTTTTCATTCAAAATTAAATCAGTGTTTACAATGAATATATTGCGAACGTACTTTTTAATTCAACCGTGAAAATTAAAATTGGATTCAATACTGCACTCGACTTCCGAGTAGATAAAATCTGAGCACTCTTCAGTCATTCAGATAGACAAAGCATCGAGGGAATTTCACCTAAATTATAATTCATTGACCTTTCAATTTTTGCAAACATTTTTCACAGTAATGAATATTTTCCCCTTTGCAAAACAAAACCTCACATTGTATAGAGTACACAATAATACTCATACATATTTCTAAACATTCCATTCGCATTTACGTCACTTCGAAGTGAAAAAAAAATCATGCAGAGTAAATTGAAATCCATCAAAGAAACCCTACAGACTCCCAACATCCTCGGCCCGAGCTATTGTTATATTTGATGCTGCCTTCATTTTCATATTTCTCTCCGTCGCGCATCTAATATTTTTCACTCCCTTCTATTATCATTTCCCTCGCGTATATTATCGATCTAAAGTGACATCTTTTTATAACATATTCGTCTCTATTCCGCATTAAAATAAATAAGGCAGAGAAAATTTAACAGTTTGGGGGAAAACAGCGAGTTAATGAGCGTTTTATGGAGGATTAGTGGGATAAAAAACATTTATGTTTTTTGTGAGATTCAAACAAAAGGGTATATTAATCGATTCGCATAAAATACAGCACTGCACAAAAAAACGACGACTTGGATCGACTTGTATCACATTAGACCGTTTTAACGGAAGACATCTTGTAGTTGTGGCGACCGTTGTCCACCTATACGTCTATATAGGAAATAAGAGAAGCGAACTGTAATTTTAAGAGGATACCATAGCTTAGAGCTTAGGCTGCTGTGTCTAAGAAATAGAGAAAAAGGACGATTAAGTATTTTTTTCATAACGGGCTTTGAAAATCTTCATCGAGTGAACGAAGTTACGTTTCTTCTTCTTTTGTTTCATGTTTTATCTTTTGTACCTGTATAAGTGTTTCATTTTGTCTTATTTGTTCTGTCACAAATTTCTAATTCTTTCTTGTATGACGAGGCACTATCTCAAGTTTGTAGTTATTTAAAAAAAACAGACTATCACAAAAAAAAAGTATGAGTACAAGATAAGTCTGCATTACCTTCTGTTTGGTAGGTACCTATCCATCACACCCTCTGAAGTGGTGGATAATTATGTAAAAAACAACCTAGCTACCTATTCTATTCCTAATTTGTGTAGTGGTTATTGGAAATTACGTTAAAAGTGTCACTGCTTATTCATACACCTATACGGTAACGTGTCCTCGTTCTCTCGAGTCCCTAAAAAAAGAGAAGTGATATACCACTGCTGTATGAAAAAATTCGGGAAAAAAACCATATCCACGGTTCTTATGATCCAGAAATCCTGGGACATATCACAGGGCGTTAGGATGAAAAAGTACTAGGTATTCTTTCATTTTTACAAAGTTTCACATCTTTGTCGTTTTTCACGTTATAGCGTTGAACGTAAGCTGCATGGAAATTAATAAGACTTTGGACTTTTAATCTCCAAAAAAATGAAGCAAAGCTCCAAATTATTATTCATTTTTAAATGAATAACAGTTTTATTCTTTCAAAATAATGATAGAATTTAACAATAACTTTAGTTATTATTCACAATATTAACAATAATCGTACAACCAGTATACGAACCAATATAAACAAAAAAATAAGAAGATTGATATTTTTTAATGAACAGAATCGAACAGAACAATATAAGAAGTAATAAATAGCATGAAAACAATTTCACCAAAATGCAAATTATATTTTAAACTGATCGAAAGTATAAATGTCACTTTTGACATTTCGTTCATTTCGAAGAAATTTAAATTAATTTATTCGAAATTCGAATATTTCAATACGATAGCGCAAAAAATGGTATAAGCATTTCGAACGTTAAGGGTAATACCGGTCTCCAGCAAAATTGGAGGCTTCGCTACGCTCAGCCTCCAAACATCGCTGTCGACCGGTATATTAAGTATCATGAACGGTAAAGGTTGTTTACCGGTCGACAGCGATGTTTGGAGACTGAGCGTAGCGAAGCTACAATTTTGCTGAAGACCGGTATTACCCTCCACGTTCGAGATGATTATACCATTTTTTGCGCGATCGTATTGAAATAAATTTCGAATAAAATAATTTAAATTTCTTCGAAATGAACGAAATGTCAAAAGTGACATTTATACTTCTCGATCAGTTTAAAATATAACTTGCATTTTGGTGAAATTGTTTTATTTATTACTTTTTATATTGTTCTGTTCGGTTCTTTTCATTGAAAAAACATAAATCTTCTTATTTTTTTGTTCCTTTTGTTTAATGAATGAAATAATATATTATTTAGGACCACTTAAATGTGTGTGGCTAAGACGTCGGTAAGTAAATCACTTACCGACGTGTTGGACTTAGAAACCAGTAAACACAACCTACCGTCCTGACAACCGATGCTGTAAATAAACAAACACTTTTCGTACATTTCGAAGAAATTTAAATTATTTTATTTGAAATTTATTTTAATACGTTCGTACGTTAAGGGTTTTACCGGTCTCCAGCACAATTGGAGACATTGCTGTCTACCGGTAAACAACCCTTACCGTTCTTAATACTTAATATATTATTTAAATAGATTTTGACGTTCGTAGGAAAAATATTGCTTGCATCTCGTGCGCGAATGATCTCGAATTCAATTCTCGATCACCAAAATAGCATTTCATACACTAGATACAAAAATAACTATGGTTTATTTTATTTTTTCGTTTTAAATGTTTTTAAAAATGTCGTGAGCTTGCGATTCCAAAATATATCGTTCATATTAAATAGCACAGTTCGTTTTCCACTAAGATTTTTGTCATAAAAATTTACCTATTGCTTGGCCTAACAACCCTATCGTAAACGAGATCGATATACAGGTAGAATTTAAAAGTCAATTGTCTACTTATTCAAATGGCAAAGCATTTTATGTATATGATAGAGAAAGAGGTAAGCTTTATTGTCATGTAGAGTTTTATGGAGAAAGCGACAAAATCAATAAAACATAAAATTCACAACACAATATGAAAAATAAAAATACTGACTGAACAATACAAAATATGATACATAGATATAATATTATCATATCACACTATACTGAATATTGAATCATGTCAATGTAACTCAAAAATGAGGGGTAGATTGTAGAATTCTACCATTGAATAATAAGGTATTTCAAGCAATAATGCCTTCGCCAATCTTCGGATCTTGTTGAATGTGTGCACTATGCACTCATAGATTTATTATTATCCAATATCTCACTTGAGTTCAAAGATATCAGCAAGAGATGTTAGATTACATCAAAATTATTATTATTATTATTCCAAGTATGCAAGTATGCACTTGCTCAGCACTTGCTGGTAATGTTCACCTATCCCGAGCGTGTGTAAACGCAAATGGGATTAGGCTCGGAAGTCACATATTTAGAAATTTACGGACAGTGTGACAGGTATTTAGAATGGCAGCCTTCTGCAGATCGATGTATGTATTTTTGTGAAGACCTAGTTTGGTAAGGCTATCTTGTAGAGTTTTGGGAATTAGTCCCGTAGATGAAACGATGATCGGTACCACCTTTATTTTCTCTGCCTGTCACATCTGTCTTACCTCAATTGCAAGATCGGTGTATTTTACAATTTTCTCGTTGTATTTGTCCAGAATATTGTTATTATTGGGTACAGCAACATCCACCAGATAAACCGAGTTAGCTTTTTTATCCACAACTACAATATCAGGCCGGTTATTCGTCACCCGTCTATCGGTGATAATTAACCTATCGTAGTATAGTCTAAAATGATAAATGACCTATCGTAGTATAGTCTAAAATTATTATTATTATTACTATTATTATTATTATTACAATAAGGTAGGGCAGGAATCCTAAGATCCATAAGCCCGGAATTGTACTAAATAAATATCACAAAAATTAAAGTAATTAGACAATTTAAAAAAAAAAGAAAAATTGGAAAAAAAAGAGAAAAGTGGGAAAATTGGAGTGGCTCTTTGTCCTATATCTCTGCAGATCAATTGTGGTCATTCCTATAATTAAAGCTTGATTCCTAGGTTTATTCTTTTTATTAAACCTTATTTGCCTGGATATCGCCTCCCTTTTGCGTAGCCCTCTGCTATCGGTTTTTCTTCTCCGAATAGGTGAAGTCGCATCCTTGCTAGGCATTCACACTCACAAAGTATGTGCTGCGAGGTTTCGTCTGCTTCCTGGCAATACCCACATAGGCTGTCATCTCCTAAGTCAATTGTGTGCATGTGCTTTCTCAGCCTGCGTGTCCGGTCAGCACTCCCTCCATCATCCTCGTCGTTTCTCGACTTGAACATCATGGGTTTGTTCCCGAAACGGGTTCCAAACATGTTATTAACATTATCTGATGCGAATGCGCGACCAGAATAATGTACAAACTAAGTTCCAAACAAATGTGTGCTGGAACAGTTCTAAAAACTATAATCTTCGCATCTGTCTTGGCTGGACATTATATAGGTTTAATTGAATGTTTATACTGTTGTTTCTCAAGGATATTTATTTTTTATCTTGATATATAATTTTTCAAGAATGTTGATTTGTTTTTTACTTTGAATTAACCTAAATTGACTTAAAAATTTGAATGTACACTTGGAAAAATTAAACTAAAATCCTTCCAAGAAGTTAATTTTGTATTTAATAAATAGTAATTGATACAAATTATAAATTTCAAGTTCTTTATAAGTATTCTGATATTGACAGGAAGCAGGGAGATCTCTTTCCACATTTTCGTCATCCAAATTGTCTTGCACACAAAAATTAATATCAAACAAATGTAACATAACCACAAAACAGTTAGGTATTGAAAAGTAGGTACTATAAAAAGTCATTTTATACGAAAACGCATGCGCGAAACTGAAAGTTCTCTTTTCACTAGTTACTAGTCTTGCGGGAACACCAAACAATTATAATTTGCTCTGAACTCTGCTCTGCTGAAACGCTTACTTTATACAGCGCAGACTCAATATGTCCACAACAAATAGGAACTTGCTACTGGAGCAAACCAAGTACTAAGTAGGTCGCCTGACAGTTTGGCCGAATGAATTTAAGAAACTAGTTTAGCGTGCCTTTGTCCTGAGGTTTCATTGCACCAGCGCAACACCTGGTTTTTTATCCATTTGTGGATGCTCTCATTAGTGATGCTTTTTGCAATTTGACAGGAGCCAGAGAATGTTAAAATACTATGGCATAATAACAATAACATGGTTTATAAGTACCCCGGAAGCCATTCGGAATTCAAGTTCATGTGATAAACATACAAAACATACACTTTTGGAGGTGTTAACATTTGGGCAGAGAAAATGGATTATTGAAATTGAAAATTATATTCCATCACAAATATGCGAAACATTTGGATAGAATGATTTTTTTGTAGAACTGTCATTAAAAGTGACACTTTTAATGATAGCAAACAATGTTAAAAACGATTGTTTACATAGCAGCGTGTTAAAAATACTTTTAAGACTAGTGTTAAAAATATTTTTAGCACTCCATTCAAATGACAGCGTCTTTTCTCATTTGTTAGCAATCATAACGTTGGCAACGTCTGCCATTCACAACAATCTTTTGATTATTTGAATACTAAAATGCATTTTGAATTTATTGTCATTGCAAATTCGCTCGTTTCATTATCAAAATAGGGAAGTTGTACAAAAAACATTGTATGGTATTTGTGTTAAAAGTGATTTTATTTTGTTCGTGAAATTGTTCAATTCGCTCCGCTCATTTCACAAACGTTTTCACTCACAAAATAAAACCTCACTTTTAACACTCATATCATAAATAACTATTTTTCGATAAAGATCAATTGGAATATGGTCACTAGGTTCCGATTAAAATTCTTCAATACTAAAAACAATCCACATTTTCAGCAAAAAAAATATCAGTGATACATAAGAGAAGTATTTTCTCCAAAAGAAAGGAAATGAAAACTAGAAACGGGAAATACAGATCCAATTTATTCGTTTTAACTTTTCACAGGAGAATTATCAAGAGAAATATCTTTGTTTTCCAATTAAAAAAAAATGGGTGAGAACTTCTCAATATTATTTGAATTCGGTATTTTCCTTATACTGATTATAAAAAGTTATAAATTTTTTAATTGGGTTTCAAACAACTCATTCAGCTTGTCTTTGTTTCATCCATAATTTTACCGATAAAAATCTAAAAAATAATTAATTAAATTACTTCATAAAGCCAATAAAATTAAAAACAAGATATAATTATAGATTAGTCTTGTTTCCAAATTGTCTTCACCACTTCGTTTCGTCAAGCAGCAACGAAACGACCAAACCAAGCTGAAAATGTCCCATTATCTACTAGTTAAAATGTTAAATTGATAAATATAAGTATCTTCGCTCGATCTTACAAACGGTCGTGGATATGTGAGTGGGCTCGAGCAGCTGACACAAAAAGAGGCCAGCAGGTGTACCAACTGACCGATATTTGAGACACATGTGACAATTTATTCCTGCCCATATCGTAAATAATCGTTTTTTCTTGTACTACTTGCACTCCGAAAGATAATTTATGGTAATATCCTTAATGCTTGGCCATTAAGAAAATTATTTTACCACCCGTAAGCTATGTGTCGTCAAAATGAATTGACTATCTTGAAAAAATCTACCAAAATGAAATTACAGCAAAGGGTAGAAAAGTTTTGATGTGGGGAATAAATAATTATATGTAGGTAATTTATTATTTTTTTTAATTGCCAAAACAAATAGAAATTGTATATTTAAAACCACCACACCATAATTATTGAACTTTTTAGGCGGAAACTTAAAACTGTTGTCAGTTTCTATCAAATGGAATATCTTGTGATTATTTTGAGAAATTACCTTAATTATAAAAATATCTCATTATGTTTTGAATGTACCACGCACACTATTATGTGAGTTTGCTTCGTGTGTATGTATGTGTATCATTCTATTACTATTTCAGTCTTTTCTTCTCATCTCTCCCTCCTCTTTTTTATCTTTATGAAGGTAGCCATTTGCTCCCACAGTTTCGGCAGGTTTACGTCCTCCAGGAGTTCCTTTCTTTCGTCTTCGTGTGCAGAGCACTCAAATATTGTATGCTTTTCGGTGTCACCTTCTTCCCTGTCTAAGCTAGTTGATTCTTCTACTGCTTCAATAACTTACAACTGTTTGTTCGAGTCGCACCTTCGCTATGGTATGGTTTGCCTTTCTGGGGTTTTGTAGTTTGCACCTCTTAGAATCTAGTTTCAAATTACAGAAAGAGATATTCGTTGCATTTATGGTTTAAGTAATAAGACGCATTGCGAATTCTATTATGAAAAATACAAAATTTTAACTCTTCCCGCAATATTAATTTTGGAATCCGGGTTTGGTTCGAAAATACTTTTTTCTACGACAACCTCGATAAATGTTCATTTTCTAACCGTAACTTCAATTATAAACAAGCACATTTTGTACAGAATTTCACTTTTGCATCGGCTGATGTGCAAGTTGCTAAGCAACAAATGTGAATTGGAATATTTCGTGTTAGGTCTAGGTTCACTCTAAAATCACGACGTCTACGGCTTGTCAAATTCTGACGTCCAGCGACAGATTGATGAAATGTCAGAAGATTGTTTCTGTCAAAGTTTTAGTAGGTAACAAGTAATTTCATAGTTGTTTTCTATAAATACATTTTTATCTAATTCCGCTATCAAATGTGACACTTTATGTCACTCCTTGACGTTAGGTAACGTCACATTTTTCATAACCTTCATATATCAGTTATGAAAAGTAGTTATGTAAAAACTTTACGTAACTGTTTATGTTTCAGCATATAGATACCACATTAGTTTCAAAGAATAATTTATCAATTAGGTACTGTCAAAACTGACAATTATTTCATTATTTAAACTGACAATTACCCCATTATTTTAATTCAATAGTATTTTAAGATTTATTTTATAAACATTGAAAACAACATTATTCAGGACACAGTTATTTAAAGTAAGTCAATTTTCTGGGTGAATACATCATAGTAACAATACTTGTAACACCATTTGAATCCACTTTAATATTATCAATGTAATTGAAGATTTTATTAAATATTATGAAAGCGCGAAATTAGATAAAACGTTGTACGTAAACACGTTATGAAGAGAGCAACATTGTTCAACTCGCGTGATTTGCAGAACTCGCTAGCGCTCGTTTTGTTAATACTACGCTTGTTGAACAATATCGCTCTTTTCATAACTAGTTACGTAAATATCTATTATCGCCTTCTATTTCTGTGTACCTAAAAAATAGCAATAAAGAAAATAGTCAAGCAGCCATTAAAGCACTGAGCTCTTGTGTAATCAGTTCCAAAATGGTGTGGGAATTCCAAGACAAACTCAATGAACTAGGCGAGAACAACATAGTCACCTTACTATGGATTCCAGGACACACTGGAATAGAAGGAAATGAAATAGCAGATGAACTAGCAAAGAGGGGGACTGAAATACCTTTCTGGGGGCCTGAACCCTTTTGCGGAATCAGCCCCAATGTAATATTGGAAGAAATAAGTAAAGCCGAGAAAAAGAGAAGATCTGACCATTGGAAAGATCTAGTAGGGCTTATACAATCAAAGACTCTTCTGGGTGACTACAACCTGTTGAGATCAAAAGAATGCATAAGTCAAAGTAAAACTGCGCTAAGAGTTTTAACAGGGATTCTAACGGGACATTGTCGCCTGAATGGGCACCTGAAAAAGCTGAAAATTGTGGAGGAAGAAGAATGTAGATTTTGTGGCATGGAAGAAGAAACCTCCATCCACATACTTTCCAGCTGCACAGCACTTCAGAATCTTAGAGCACAGCACCTGTGAGATAACTGGATAGAAGAGGAACATTTACCTAAGTTGAAGCCTGCAGATATCCCAAAATTTCTCCAGCAAATAGGACTGAAGGAGCTACTAGTTTCTGAGACTCTCCTTAGAAACTAACGTAGAAGTAAGGGGGCACAATATTATAGATCTTTCAGGTCTCAGTGAATGACACCCCAAAATACATACCTACATACATACATATAATATTAAATTTGTATATTATATTGTTTTGTATTGTTAATATAGTATAGTCAGAATTTTTTTACATTTTGTTATGAATTTGTATCTTTATATTTTATTTATTTTTGAAGTATGTGGCTTTGTCCAAGAAATTGTAAATGTTTTCTTGGCAATAAAGCTTATCTGTCTCTTTTTCTTAGTCGTCAGTCACTGTTGAGTCCGTATCCTCCTCTATTATGGTACTCTCCGAAGCACCCATAAGCACTGAGTGCCGGTGTGAAGTGTTCTCTGAGGTCCTATTTTCCGGATTATGGTATGAGTGCGTAGGACCATTCCGGACGATTCCTCTTGCCATTTTGTTCAACAGCCTGTCTAGCGTTTCTTCTCGCACGCGGGTTTTATCCTCTACAAACAGTTCCCTTTGCCGTTGTCATAGTAGTTCCTATTTTTGCCAAACTTCGTCTCTTTCAAGGGCCGAGTGTTACTGGAAGGGCTCCGTGTTCGTTAACAAATGTTAAGCACTGTCTCATTGGAGATATATGGAGAGACTCTCCAAGAAGAACCTAGTGGAAAGACTGTTGAGCCTGATAAGGGCTACGAATCGTAGATTTGTTGTGAATAACCCTCCAGCTTAACAGCTTTTATGAACTTTTTTCAATCACTATTAACTAATACTGAAGCAAGTATTGTGTGTTTGGAGAATTGAATTATCATATTTTCGTCATCATCTAAATGACAAAAGGATTGCGTTCATAATCTATGGATGGTATGATGGATGATAGACAAAATCTTTATTTTCATGCTAACACGGCACAACCACATCTTTTTCATTATAACAATAATACAACTGAGCACATCCGCATAAAAATGAGAAGCTGAAATTTGTTATCACAAAAATTTATATAAATTATAAAGAGAACTGGTCTAAGTATAGACCCTTATATTCATTATATTTCATCATGTTTCGCATTTGCTGTATAGTCGTCAAGTGAATACAAGCAAACAAACCGGTATCATTTCTAGAAGTTAAATCACAATTTCAAGCTTATGGATTCAAAACATCAGTTTTGTTGTTCATGTTTCCCCAACACTCCAATTTCCCGAGCGTTGACTCTGATTCAAACTATACAAAGTTCAATGAAATTGTTTGCCAGTATTAACTAACAATTCTCATGCTACAAAATCTTTCAACCAATCCAAATCGAACATGCAACTAAATTTCTATCCCTTTTTGTAGAAATCCGTGATGCTCGCATCCACCCTCCATCTACGATCGAGCAATATAAGAAACTCCATTTTTGTATTGATTCCAATCGAATAGATATATCTAATGTGAGGCCCGGATAGATAAATTCAGTGAGGCAGCGGCTAGAGGCCTGTAGGGCGGGTTTGAGACCACCCTCGACGCTCGGCGTATCGTATGTGGATATGTGGAGGGTTTCCAGAGAGGCGGACAGCATGACAGATGGGAAAGGAGACCCTAAGACGTATTATGAGCGCTGAGAAAACTGAAAAGACGACGGGAATTTTAGATTAGGTTTTTTGTGCGATTCTCCGAGACGCAGACCGAATTTTCGGATGGAAATTGTATGTGGGTGGGGAGTTTTCGCCAAAATAGCATTTGGGAGTGACTTTCGTTTCGTAGGAATTTCCTCTTATGTTGATTTTCTTATATAAGAAAATATAAAGCGAGAACACTAATAAAAAACGGTGATATGAAAATTTTATATTGTTGAAAACGGATAAGGACGAATAGGCCGCTCCCACACAGAATGTCTTTCGAGCCATCAAGTTATCCAAAACGAATTAAGTACGAAATTTAATCAAAAAACCTCGATGAATTTGAGGAAAAAAAATTGAGGAAATAAACTATTCCACTTATTTCAAATAGTAGGAAAATATTTACAGAAAAATACAACTAACTTAACTTACCATCACAAAATTCATTGATTTTATTGGATTTTGAAACCTTTTTTTACGACAAAGGCGCGCAAGGTATAAATATTGATGACCAAAATGATGTATTGTCACTAATGTACCTACGCTGACGACCTTGTCATTTTGGCACACTCTGAGATTGATGTTGTGAAAAAGTTGAAAATTTTGGAAAAATATACCAGTTCTAATAAATTAACTGTGAATTTGCAAAAGACAAAAATTATGCAGTTTTCTAGAGGAGGTTTCCGGAAACCTAACTTTGATTTTTATTTCAACAACCAATTGATTCCTACAACCAATAAATATTTATATTTGGGTGTAGTCTTCACTTCATCAGGTCTATTTAATGAAATGGCCCAATCAAGTGTCAACAAAGGTAAGCAGGCAATAGGTTCTCTTTTACCTATAATGGCTAAAACAAAAATTGATACTTGGCAACCTAGAATCAAATTGTTGGAGTCACTTGCCCTCAGTGTCATGTTTAATTGTATTTCTGTTTGGGAAGTGAGGTATTTGGATATTTTAGAAAGAGTTCAGCTATATTTCCTGAAAAGAGTTCTATTAGTTCCTATAAATACTCCAGATGCTAAAATCCGTTTAGTAACTGGAAGAGTCAAGTTTGCATTTGATATTTTTAAAATGTCTCTCAACTGGATACACAAAATACCTACTAACAATGGATAATCATCGCTATCCTAAGCTCCGTTTTAGGCAACAACTGCGTTTGCTCAACTCTACAGATATGAAGTATAACTGGATAGTTCAGTTGAAAAAGTTCTTTGTTGATATTGACTGTGACCATATATGGAACAATTTTATTCATCATCCTTCTTTTATATCGCAGAGGAAATATTTGTTGTCCAAATATTATACATATTTACATGTATCAGATGTCAGTGTTGCGTCTCGACAATTAAAACTTTGTTGGAACAAGTCATAAAAATAAACAATTATTATTTGAGATTCTTTGGTTTCACTTTTTTTGCGTGTAGTTGACATTTAAATTACATTTTTTGAACAATTTTCTCAGTGTAACTTGATCCGTTATCTGTCAACGTCAGTTTGAAGTTCACGAAATTTTGCCCCGCAAACATCAAAGGATTTACGTAATTTAATGTTTTATGAAAACTCGGTAAGACATCTATTGGGAAATAATTAAATAAAATGCATGTGCAAATGTGTATATATTCGGTTTGCCCGTGAGTAAACTCACCTAATTTGAAATATACCAAGCACAACCACAAAGGTCACAATAATTATCTATCGCCCAGGTAACCAATTTTTATATAGAACATAATCACATTCACTCGATAGAGCACTAGGTTGAAATGAAGACGAAATATTCCTTTCAACTCTGATGCTAGCGATACAAATATTGCGGTAATATAATCAAATACTAAGAGCTGACCTTTTTTTTGTTCAGTCTATCCTGTGATTTACATTTCTTTTCAGAATCGGGTAGGTACCTACCTATTTTTAATTTTATATTCCATGAAATAGTATCAGTGAAGTTAATCATTTTTACGTTTATTCGAATTCTGTGATACAGAACTTATAACCAAGGTTTTGTTTGTAACTTTTATAATGTTTCGGAACTTCAGGTTTGTGCTGCACTAGGTATGTTAGAAAGTTGTCAGACTATACGAAGCTTTACCGTGCCACTACCCTTTCGACAACGACGACTATATAAATTAATTTGAATACAAGAAGACAACTGGGATGAGAAAGGTGATGGTAATAATAAAAGTTAACGTTCCCCTACGGCTCTTATAGCCATGGAATCTTGAAAATCGAAATTGAAAACATTGATTTTATTCTGCCAGGTTAACGAAGTAACGTATATACGTTTTAGGTACTTACCTGAAATGTCTTCCTCCTGGAGGGGTGGACTAGAATCGAAAGTGGTTTCGGAAAAAGTTATGATAGTTGAACCGGAGGTATCCCAGTTATGGGTCGTGAGAGTTCTACAGCGCTACAGCAATGATAGGAAATTAAAAAGAACGAAAAAGATGGGCATTGAAATATAAATAATCAACTCCGAGGTCAGAGGAATATTGAAAACAAATAATAATTCTAGCAAATGTTCCTGGAAATAAAATTTGATTTAATGATTTAATCTTGTTAAACTTGGGAAGATTGGAAAACTGAGACCTGAAAAAGGAGGTGGTAGTGATAATTTTTAAATTAAATCAACTAAAATAATTACCTATGGGGTTCTTATCAGTAGTAATAACCCAAGGACATTGATAATTGTTCGAAAAAATTTTATGACAGATTTCGAAAGATTCGAAACAGACCGAAACAGACCGAAACAGACCGACGCCGTAGGCGGAGGTCTGTTGCCTACAAGCAACAAGCTTGAGAAAGTTGTCATAAAATTTTCGAGCATTTATCAATGTCCGAGGGTTATTCGGATAGAAAATTTTTTGCCAATAGTATGACAACCAAATCGTGACATTTCGAAATATTAAATATTTGAAACTTCAAAATCGAAATAAATCAATATGTATCCATAGCAACGTAACGTGAAAATTGCCCATGGTCTGTTATCAGTGTAATGTTGACATGATTGGGTGAAATTGTTCATATGATATTAAATTAGGAAATTTGATTGGTTCTTGGAGCTGTCAAAAAATTTTCAGTGTAATGTTGACATGATTGGGTGAAATTGTTCATATGATAAAAAATGAGAAAATTTGATTGGTTCTTGGAACAGTCAAAGAAATTTCAGTGTAATTGATTTCTAATTGGCTATTTTTGAACACGTGACTAAAAATACAGTATTAATAATATGTTCAAATGTCAAAAAAAATCATCATTTATGTCTTAGCGTTTCCAAGGTAATTTAAAAATATTTTCTGTGAATAAATGAACTTGTCAATTTGACAATTTTAAAAAATGTCGGTTTCAAGATTTGGATAAAAAATTATCTTACCGAATATACCTCGGATATTGATAAATTTTCATAATTTTGCCAAAACTCTCCTCAAGCATGTTAACAGGTAGCACGCTTTCGAAATCTATAACAAAATTATTGCAAGTTATAAATGTTCTTGGTATATTATGGCTGATAGTTTCCATTTTCCGAATAATATGATTGAGATAATATTCCTGTAGAAAATTTAACACTCTACAAAAATGGGCTTCTATAAGTTTTGAAATTTATAATCCTTTCATAATCATTTATTCTTTTTAATTCATTATATAATTGGAATAATTATATATTCAATCTGGAAATTGTTTTTTAATTATGTTTTTATAAATTGTTATTGTTAAATTGAAAGATTTTTATTACAATTAAGAAATTTCTTTTTGTATTGACTGGTTTTTTAATGCACAGTTATGAATAACTTACGACCCATAAAAGATATGAAAAAAGGTAGAACGTGTCGCGGGACACACGGTAGGAACTTTAGTTCCCTTGAAGCAAAAGTTATGTAATACATCTGACGTTATAGATAAACAATTTGCATATTCTTTGGTGGTTGAGTAGTAAGCACACCAGACTCTCACGCGGTAGACCCGAGTTCGATTCCCCGCGAGGAATATTTTTTATTGTTAATTTTATTTTTAAATAATTATTCTGCTTGATATTAATAACGACAACAGGAAGACGTTTGAAATATTTAGCAGAATATTCATTATTATACGGTACCCTCCATGAGGGAGTCCGACTGGCAACATCTACTTATAACAGCATCGTATATTTAAAAAAGGAAACCGTAGCATTATACAAATTGGACATTCGTTTACCACAAAATTAGTGGAAACATAAAATTGAATTGTTAAATTTTTAATTTGAAGTTATATTACAGTTTATAGAAATTTTTATTTTCTAGATTTTTTCATAAGTGGGTCGTAGAAAAAATATGCTGCTCGACTCGTGTGGATTGTCCATATCGCACTTGAACAATTGAGCACTCCGCCTGCGGCGTCGTGCTTCATCTTCGTCCTCGTGCGATATGGCCATCATATCCACACTAGTTGCACAAACTACAATTTCTTTCAAAATATGCCCTTTTACATTTAAAAACTACCTGCCAAATGTCAAATCAATTTATCAATCCATTTTAAAGTTATCGAATTAAAACATTCAAGTTTTCAAAATTTCAACACCCTGTATTTCGAAAAGTAGCTAGACCCCTTAATCGCGCAAAAAAAATTATGGAAATAATAGTAAAAATTTATCCGAACAAATTCAAGTAGATCACTAGCACTGCGAATACCAGCATAGAATTTCAATATAGCATCGGTGGTTCAGTGGTTAGAATGCTCGCATTGCACGCGGGCGGCCCGGGTTCGAATCCGGGTATGGCATATTTATTATTATGAATCCCTGCTTCGTAAACGAGAGAGAGACTAAGGAGGCACAAGCACGCAAAAGCAAGGCACATAACGAAGCAATGTAACATAACACAGCGTAACGTAACGTGTAAAGGTCAGATCTTTTGCGTCGCGACCCCTGGTCGCTCAAACATAACCTGGCGTAAAGAACTAAAGTTCCAAAAAATTATGAAAATAAGTTTAAGTCAATAGGACGCTTTATAAAAAATATCCTCAAAATTTTTTTCAATAAACTTGATTTTAGCATTGAAAAATTGAGAATACGTGAAAATGTATTACTAATTCAACTCTAACCTTGAATAACTTTGGAAAAAGTGAAAAAATAAAAAAATTATAAAGTCCCTTTTTTATAGAGCGTCAAATTTCCTACAAGAATGCCTACACCTGAGATATAAAATTCCAATGCACAAGACAATTCTGTTACCCTGTTATTTTAATGGAAAACAGAAATGATCTTGATTATAAATATGAAGAGTTCAAACTTTTACACTATTTTATTCTTGACATGTCCAACAATATTTTCAGTGTATTTAAGGAAAAAAAAATTATCGATTTTTTGGAAACAAAATTACAAAATTATTTTGATCGATTTTTAATAAGCCTCTCGCAAAACAATATAATACTTTGTGACCTCTTTTTATGCACAGTAGGGAGTCGACTGCGCTAATTTCAAATCTTATTAATTTCAAAGTCATAAACTTTGCGACTGGGTTAGGGGTAACTTAAGCGTAATGTTACTACGAAGAGGGTGAAATTGCTTTATATATTGATTCAAGAGGTCTGTCTTATAACTGACTTTTCGTCTCTCAAAAAAAGAAATTAAAAATATAGGGTATCATCTTCCACGAAGTATTCGATTATCACGCAATTGAAATTTTTGAGACAAAAGACATTCTTTTTATTTATGTGCGTATAATATAAGACATTATTCCAACAATATACGATTTCTGTGATAAAAAACAAAATTTTATTGGAATAGGTGTTGGTTCTTTAGTTCCCGCCTGACAATAAATTGTAATCTGGTTCCCAGCCTCAAAAAAGTCATTGGTAGTTTGGTTCCCGGGCATTCCTAAAGGCACTAACTGCCTAATCCCTGCTTATTTTATTATAGTTAATAGAGAGAGATATAAAATGTATTGCAGCATCTTAGGGCAATCGACCGAAGTCCTTCAACCAGTTTAGGTAAGTACCACAGAACACACCCTGTAAGTACAATGTTTTTATAGTAAACATAGAAATTTGTTAAATCCAACATCTGATGTATAAAAAAACAACTGTGGTATTATTATTATTACAACGGCTACAGTTGTCAGAACCAAACATGAGCCCCGGAAAATATGCGAACTAAAATAAGGTCATCGCAAGCAGCCAATCAAGAGCCAAAGTTAACGATTGTCCATTAGTAATTATTAAATATAATCGAAATAATATGACCGAGTGATTTCATCAACATACATCATTTTATTCATTCTATATCAGTGTGGTCAATGCGAGGATGATTATCCGATTTTTAGACAACTTCACTATTTTGGATCCAATAGTTTTTCGAATATTTTGCAGAAGGGATATATAAAATGGCTATTGTTTTTGGGGATTTTCCATACTGACTGGGGTCGAAGACTTTATTTAGATAACCAATGTGTCCTTTCGGTAATTTTGACAAATTCTGATAATTTGAATAGTAAGTTCGAGTAATTTCCATTTTTGCATCGGCAACAGTGGACTTTAACCAGTTCATATTTTGTTGCTTTCCATAGAAACTTGATCCTTATTTTTCATGACATTAAAACAGTCATGTAATTTGAAAATATAGACATTTAGGGCAAACGGTAGTTTTAGTTTTGGTCTAATATAAATTTTTTTATTAATATTTAGAGTTACATTTTTAGCACGTTTGACTTTATTTACATATCTCTTAACAGTTGACATTTATGGTATCAATATTTGGTTATCGATTCAAAATATCGAAATTTTACTACAAAAATACAACTACAGCGACATGAACACGCCCACCAGGGTTCACGTTTGCTTCTGCCAACTGTACATATTATATCGACAATTTAAAAATTATCAGTTTTGTCTTAGCATGATTTATTGTTAATCTCCATCTATTGGCACAAGCTACTGCATAATTATCTTGCCGTTACTGCAATTCTTACATTTTGCTACAGTTTATTGTAAAGTTATTATCTGTTATGTGCTTGTACTACAAACTTTACTTTTATTTGTTGTACTTCAACCGCAACTTTCAATTGTGTTTTGAATTGTGCTTGCTCATTTACTTCTCTCTCCAGTTGTGTTAAATTCTCCCCCATCAATTCCGAAATAATTTTGAGTGGATGGGAAAAACAGTTATTAATTATCAACAACTATAAATACTGTTTCCACAAGGTCCATAAAAGTGGTGAGCAGCGTTGGGCTTGTACAAAGTAGAAAGTGCAAATAATTTCTTCTTACTTTGAACGAATGTGATGAAAGTTCAACAGTTACAGAACATATTCCTACAAGAACATTTTCATGATGTAGTTGTACAGGACTTGAATCGTTGAAGTTGTAGAGGACCTGTCCAAAAAACCTCCATAGTTAATTCGAATTCCATGAGAATATCCAGATCCACGTGTTTCTGTCTGTTATTTAGTTAATATTTTTTGTTGCAGCTTCAAGTATTTAATACTTTGTCTATAATAAACAATTATAAACACTAGATGGACTCATTGCTATCCGGGAATCAAATAACCAATGAATACCAGCTAATCTGAAGGGAAGGGACAAATGAAAATTAGGTATACCAAAAAAATATGGGAACCAAAATTTTTTTCTGTCCCTTCTCACTATGGGAACCAAATTACATGGAACTATAGAGCATCTTCGTAGGTAAGATTTCAACTACTAAAATCAAGTACTGTGGTGTAATATTAATCCAGCTTTGTTAAAATTACTATCCAATCTGAAGCTGCTTGGCATCGATTATTCAAAATACAAAGCTCAAAGCTCTTGAAACATTCGTGTTCAATAGAACATACAAGAATCCCACGATATTTTTGAACAAATATACTGGCGAAAATATTTCGTTAGTTTTGGTACAACATACGGTACTACCTGCCACTACCCAACAGCATTGTCACCTTACTCTTGATTTCATGACACACAGGAATAGAGGTAAATAAAATAGATGAACTAGAAAAGAGGGGGGCCGATACACCCTTTCAGGGTCCACAATAGGCAGCGAGAGAAGATCTGACCATTGTGAACATTAACTAGAACTCAGACAATCAAATATACTTTTGGGAGATAACAACTAGGTAAGAGCAAATAGATGTCTGAGCCAGCACTGCACTGCACTAAAATTGTAAGAGATGTTCTGACGAGACTGAGACTGAGCACTAGTGATGAGCAAAATGTTGGTTTCACGGTCTTGGTCTCGTGATTTTGCAGACCCAAGATCATACCTACACTAGCAAGACCAAGACCGAATGAACAAGCCGCGAATGCAAGCCCAACGTGCAAGACAAAAACTGTCATTTGTCTTCTGCCAAATTGATCACTTACGAAGTCCGTTAGATTTTACGTGTGAATAAGACCATGGTATGAATATAATGAAGATTGGATAGTGATAGAATAGAGTAGATAGAGTATCTGCAGAAGGGATATATTTGCCTTCAAACATAGTCAATTTGTTATTCGGAAATTAGAATTTTTTGTGAAGATCGACCAGAGAATTTAATATGTACCTCGGCGAACAACTCTCTATTAACTCGACTGTTTGCTAGTCCTGGCTACGCCTCGACTATCAATTTGCAGACTCGACTATAGGAACAATGGGCTTGTTCAAGAAATTTTTTTTAGTTAATAATAGAAACTAAAACTCATTTTAAACAGATTCCCAAAATTTTTGATTTTTCCGCGAACGTTTAAACCCTCAAATTAATTAAGAAATTGGATTGAACGAAAGCGGGGCGTGGTTACCAATGACGTCACACTGCATATGCTATACCTAACGCTTGAAACACCGCGAGTCAAGAGCTGTGTATTGTGTATATTGTATCGTTTTGTGTAAGAAAAAAAAACGCTGGACTGTTGACTGTACCTACTGTTTCGTTATTTTATTGTGAAGGGAGTGAGGAAAAAGTGGGAAATGAATACTATTTGATTCCCGACTGTCCTAACACATCCAAGAATGCACTAGAAAAATATATATATACATTAAAGCAGTGAGTAGTGGAACAGTTAAATTAAAACCTTGAGTAGGTAGTACCAAGATTGTTTGACTGTCTAAAAAATAGAGTAACAATGCATAGTTCAAAGCCACGGTCACAGTTTTTACAAGTTAAGCTCAGAAAATAGAAACTCTGATGATGATAAAGTAGAGGAAGAGAATCAAAGGGATATCACACGAATGGAACCTATATCTCGGGAAATAGGGGTTCATGCTTTCATTAAGGCTTATGTACGTTCCAAAGCGATTCAATGCGGTGGCGAGGGGTTTCCAAAGTAATCGTGAATGGAAAAAGACGGAAAACCTATGAACGAAGAATTTTCAATATCCACTAGCGGTCCTTCTTCTACATTTAGCTCGTCAGAATTAAGTATGTCAGATCCGAATAGCTCATTTTATCTAGACACTAATAGGTCAGACGAAATAGAATATTTTATTTGATAGAAAAAAATCCGAAGCTTTATTTGGGAATTCCCAGTCATTCATTATTTGTTGTGAGCTTGTTAACAAAAAAAATGTGAGCTGGACAAGCTTGATATCTTTTTAACATTAAAAAAGATCAAATTGAATTTACCTTATAGGATATTAGGAGACGATTTTGGTGTGACACTTTCCAGAGTATGTAGCATTATAGAAAAAACTATACCGTATTAGCCAGTTACCTTTACCCATTTGTGCAAGTAAATAAAAGATTTCCTACTCCCTCCAGACGCAGATATGAAAATGTACAATGTATTATAGATTGTTTTGAAATTTCGATTCAGAAACCAAGTGTGAATTCTTTGTTTCCATTAATGTAGTCCCTCACCATAAAGATATCGACTTCAGGTGAATTGAATTGAATCTTTAATAGCAAAAATCACTAACACTTTCAAAATTTAAAGATATTGCAGCTGTAACCAACTTTTTTATGTGAAACGCAGCGGTGTACAGAGCACAATATGCAAAGTGACGTCACAGTCGGTTCTGTCGCTTTTTAAGGGAGCTACATTTTCAACCACTAATATCTAAGTAGTGGGAAAAGTTCAAGAGCTGAAAATTTCACTAGTTATTTTGATGATTCAGTTTTACATTTTAAATTTTTCATTGATAACACGCCCATTCTCTTAATTGAACACCATACCTGTTAAAAATTAAATCTTAATCTTGACTATGTATAGATTAAAACATTTCTAATAGTGGAAACTTCGTCAAATATAACGGCATGCCGTTAACTATTTTATACGGATGTACGTAACTTTTTTAGATTTCTCCCTACTACTAACCGTTAACTTCAGGGAAGGTAGAATATTTAAATTTATTTATATTACTCTGAAGATGAGTTTGTATGTGTAACATTTACCTAGGAAGAGGGGTTTAATGCAAATCACAAAGATGGTAATCTCATGGGTTGAACAAGTAAATTCAATTTTGTAATAAAGGAATATACCTACTCTACTCGACGTTTGCAATCGACTTTGTACTTAACAATCCAAATATTAATACATCTTTGCAGCTACCCACAGGTACATGAGAACTTTTCAAAATTACCATAACAAAAAATTGGGTAATTCAGGATTAACATACCCCCAACAATGTTAGTCAATATATCGTATTTTTTAGATGTTTCAATTCAAAAAAAAAATCTTGGAAACTGAGATAGAGTATTTATGACCACTACCATACTTAATTTTCATTGAACAGGGCTTTTAAAATATGCATTAAACAGTCAAGGGTTTATTTTTAAAAGACTGAAAAAATTCGGATATCATTTGCGCACTGAAGCTGATATGCTAACGAAGACATTTCTCTAGATGCAATTAATCAAAT
>CAJUYG010000499.1:77064-115122 GCA_910591675.1 Galerucella calmariensis
TACAAGTGGTTATTTTGTAATTCGAGAACGGCAATACGAAATATAATTATTAAACTTCGCTAGAAATGGTGTTCTTGGTGATTTAATGTTCACCGAAACAGCTCTATTATTGCTTCTAAGAGTCTCCACGTGAAATTCGTTTATTATTTTGTTGAATGTTTGCTGCTCGTACCTTCTTTTATCATATTTTTCATCCAAGTCTCTCACTCTCTGTATTTTCGCTATTTTCGAAAATTGCATCTCCTTCACTGCCATCATCATCTTCCATATATTTTGTAGTTTCGCCTTTGGGAAACAATTAAACCATATAATGTTTGCAGCAACTTTGAACTATTTGTGATATTCAAAAAAGCTTTTATTGTAATCATTAAAACATATATTATCATTGATATGGAATTTAAAGCACGTATTAACAATTAAATAGCATTTATCTGATCTCACACCAAACTTGAATTATAAATTAATTAATACCCAAAAGCCCAATGGTTTCCTTATTAAAATTCAACTGATATGCGTATCTGTGATATTTATCAAATTGCTTTATTCCCGCCGAAGTACCATTTCACTCAGAATAAGCACCAATTTTTGACCGAACCCTTAATTAAAAATTATAATCCTTTTTGAAACATTATAACTTATTATCAGATGTTTTATGATTAACTACCACATTGAAGACTATAAAACAATCAAGATTATAACAATTTTTGAAGTGAGTAGGTATGTGACAGCTGAAATGAGTAGCTTAACAATTGAATTAAGTGGTATTAATAGCTTTTCACTGTATAAAATATGACGGATTATTTATACTTGGTTGGTATTTTCAACAAACTACCTACGGTTAGAATCTAGAATAATAATTGCGTTATACCGTTTCATTTTTCTGATCTTTTGATAAGATAAAATTTCCATAAATAAAAAACTGGGAGCCCCATATTACTGTTTGCCGAAAGAATTTACTTGAGCATATTGTGGTGAAATGTTTATGGTAAACTCTTTTTCTATAATGAAGAATCTGTTTTACTATTCAATCAATATTTTTTAAGGTTATTTGTGGTATTTTGTTTGTTATTTTTTGGAAAACTTATTCATATCTATATATATTGGTTGGTATATCTGTATAATTTAATGTCCTTCGTAGCATAAAGACAGGGAAGTAGTTGTTGCTTCTTAGTGAACGGTCTTTGCTCTTTGATTTTTGAAGACTCTGTAAGGCGTTATAATAGTATTGAACTATTACCTTTGACATTTATTGATAACACGCTATATTAAAATGACATTTTCTTTGCAGGAATCTGTAAATAAAGTACACAATCTTTTTTTTATGAAGTATGAAGTTTGACAGCTTCAAACAGTTGACACTGATAAAATGGCTTTCCTCTCCTTAACGGTCATATGATACATCCAATTTTTGGAGTGAAAACTTTTTAGATGAGTTTAGCACTTTTTAAGTGGGAAAAAAACATTGAGGTCGCGTCATCGTCAAGCTTTCCATGTCATGCAACACACAATATGGAAGCGTGATAAAATTTTTGAGAAGGGTTCTATTTTGGGTGAAAATTTCCATCTACCATGGGAGCACCATGTAATTTCAAAAAAGGAAACATTTATTTGCAAAAATTTCTATCCACCATGGACGTAGGATAAAGTTTGTGAAATTATTGAATTGTAATAATTCTCATTCACCATGAGCGTACCATGACGATGTTTAGGGGATTTATTTATTTGGGCTAACTTTCTCCCATCAAAGGTGTATGATAAATTTTTTTTAAAGGGTTAATTTTTTGTAAAAATCTCCATTTATACCATGGAAGTGCGATAAAACTAATATGAAGAATTGATTTATTTAGAAAAATTTCTCCCATCATGAGCATACGATAAAGTTTTTGGTAGGGATTAATTTGTTTGTAAAAATTCCATATCATGAGCGTAGAACAACATTTTTCGAACGGGTTAATTTATTTGATTTGCTATGGAAGTGAAAACATTTTTTTTGAGGATGATTTTTTGTTTTCACTTTTTCCGACAGTCCTGAAGATTGCCTCTTCAAAAAGAGTACAAGTAATATATCCACTGTGAATATTGGTAGAGCCTTTAGAAATTTTAAAACTAAATTTTCAGAAAACTATTCTTTGAAAAAAAAAATTTGATTTGATTCCAATTAAATTGTTTATTAACAGAACCAACAATTGAAATTCTACATGTAGAACCTAAATCCTTTAGATTGATCATTTTAAGGCGGATTCATGCAACGTTCATTATCATTACATTTTCATTATATTATAACTACATTTACATTAGAAAAAGTTAATTAATATAGTTTCCTATATGATGTTCATGCAACCACATTATTGAATTCCAATTACACTATTGCATTAAGAAGTTGGTCTACTTTCAACTATACATTATAATTACATTATATTTTTAGTGAAAACCATAGAAAAATATAATATAATGTCTATGGTTAAAAATGTTACGGCTGTCATTCCGAGGTCTCCTTCTATTTCGAGCAGCCACTAATACTTTCAAAAGTAGAAAAACTGATATATTCCAACACGTTTTTGCTGAGAGAACCTCATAACTTCCAAATATTTGCAAATAACCGACCTTCTAGCACAACCACGAACGATTCAAATGATGAGACGTTTATCAATTGCCAGTCTTGTCACTCTTGTCAGTTCATAATTAATTCGTTCCCTGAACTGGTTTGATTAGGCAGTGATAATGTAATTTAAAGGCCGATTCATGCAACGTGCATTATAATTACATTTTCATTACATTAGAACTACACTTAAATTACATTATCACTGCCTAATCAAACCAGTTCATGGAACGAATTAATTATGAGCTGACAAGACTGGCAATTAATAAACGTCATATAATTTGAATCGTTTGTGGTTGTGCTAGAAGGTCATTTATTTGCAATTATTTGGAAGTTGTGAGGTTCTCTCAGCAAAAACGTGTTGGAATATATCAGTTTCACTACTTTTGAAAGTATTAGTGGCTGCTTGAAATAGAAGGAGACCTCGGAATGACAGCTGTAACATTTTTGGCGCATGCGATTTCATAGTTTTTACCATAGACATAGACATTATATTATATTTCTTTATGGTTTTCATTGAAAACATAGTGTAATTATAATTTAAAGTTGAAAGTAGACCAACTTCTTAATGCGATAGTGTAATTGAAATTCAATAATGTGGTTGCATGAACATCATATAGGAAACTATAGTAATCTTTTTCTAATGTAAATGTAGTTATAATATAATGAAAATGTTTATACAACAAACGACTAAATCCAAGGCAATTCAATCATTACGTAGCTAAAAAATAGAGTTAAAATGAAAACCACATTTAAAAAGAATTAGTCATTTACGCACACTTTTGGGTGTTATAATGAAAGTCCCATATAAAAAGCGTTGATCATTTACGCACGCTTTTTAACGTATGTATAATGTATGATTTCACACAATTTTTTTTGGTTCGTAAATGCCTAATTTTAAAGGTGGTCGTAGTTAAACTCATACTTTGTTCAATATCCCTAAACACCCTAAAATGTTTCATTATACCTTCACCCGTTTGATGAAGCTACTAAGATAGCAAAACGCGTCAATAGTTCAAGTTGAACATCATGATTCAAATCAAATGAAGATCTATACCTACAAACTAAATTATTTTATTCCATCTTTACTGAATATTTGTCGTATGAAGATTGTGAATCGCGAAATGGAAGGTGACTTTTAATGTAAGATTTCAATGTATATCCTTTAATTATGAAAATACAAAATATAATAATCAATAATCGTTAGTAACATTCGATTAAATGATTTAATGTCTTTTTTTTGTTATTTTCTTATAGTATAAACTGTTTGTAACAACCCTCACCGTTCCCATAAAACGAAAGCGATACTATTGCAAATACTCGTATGTAATAAATAAAACTCACGTCACCAGCGTAACTTAATTGTAACTGTTCAGAAACCCAATTTAAACAAACCGTATATTTATATTGTATCGATGTCGCACAATTTTTTACTTACAAAATAATTACCTTTTTTATCCCGGCTCAGAGTTCGTACCCTACAAGTGTTTGCGTTCTGAGGCCACCCTTGTTATAAATTTCAAGTAAGAAAATATGAAATTGTGAATTCTGGTGCAGAAAGAGAGGGCCAAGGACTTTGCATCCCTTGAGCCCTTCTTTGGCGTACGTGCCTCTTGACGTCTATTGTTCGGAAGCGTGTACCAGAGTATGCCGGATCTTTGCCCTTAGCGCCGATATAATGATGGATTTAACCTTAAAAGTAGTAGGATCCCTTCGCATACGAGAGATGAGTAAAAGAAGGAAGAAGAGACACTAAAAAGACAAGTAATTAAAGAATGCTAATGGCGAATGTCGGCTTATTCATGTGGACAAAAAGGTGAATAGCTTGTGTCTTTGACGACAAAAGGAATACTGAAATATTGAAATACGGCATTTAAAAATATTCACAGAATTAACCAAGTAACTTAAAATTTTTATCTAATACACTCGAATGTTCACCTCTCGGTTCACATAGTATACAGGGTGATCGAATTAATCTCCGTAGTCCACAGTATCTACACTTTTCATAATTACCAATAACTAGATGACTCAGCGAATTTCGTACCGTCTAATAGTCAATCAGTCTTACAAATAGACCTGTTATAAAATATTATACTGAGAATAGATCAAGAATAAGATAAATGACTACCAATAAACTCGGTATAACTTGAGAATATGTTGTACTCAGTATAAATATGGTATAAGTAGTGACCTAAAGTTATACCGACCCCTACCCTTGTTTAACTGTGTTATAACCTAAAAAAATTGACGTTTGTTTCTAATACGGATTGTTCAACACGTGAGAAAAATGTTTTTGAGAGCTGTAGAGGCTGTTGAAGAAGTGAATGAAATAATTAATATTGAAAATAGACGGAAAAAGAAAACGTTCAAGAAGAGGGAAGATCCATTTACTCTTTATGATGACGAAGAATTTAGATTAAAATATCGTTCTTCTAAGATGGTGTAAGGTTTATAGAACAAATTATGGGTGATTCCCTTAATATGGAGAAACGAGGTGGTGGCTTATCTAGTACTTTCCCAATTTATACACCGATCTCTTTTAATTGAAGTCATCTTATAACACAGACTCCGCGTGGCTGCTAATACAAAAGTAGAATATAGATGGTGTTTTATCTACTTCTGCGAACGGCTACGACGTTGCCAAACTACTATTTTGGAATAAGAGGAGAATAGTTATACCGATGTTATTCCGAGTTTATTTGTGCAAGAGTTATACTTTCCTTATACTTGATATAACTGTTCCTGACATAAGTTCGGTATAAGCTAGGTATACCAGCTTTTTTATTAGTAACACTGAATGAATGTCGTGCTACAGGGTAGCTGAGCTTAATTTATGATTTTATGAAAGTACAATTAATAAAAAATAAATATTGAGAAAGTAATACCTACAATGAATACAAAATAAAGATTGAGTGCATTACTTTATTGAAATTATACCAAAAAGAGAAATAAAAAAGTACAAAAATTAAGTACACAGCTTGTTCAATTGAAACCCATCTTTGGTCAGGTTAGCCTTGGAAACAATTGTAATCATTCAACTGACGTTTTCCAACATTAGTAGTGTATGCAAACCTCACACTGATCTGTTTATTTCGTTTCTATTTGACAGCGATTTTAAGTATTGTGACTTTGAAATGGTGTTTGTTGTTAACAATCCGTCCAAATGTGATAATGCTCGGCCTCATGTTGCCAACGTAGTGGAAGAAAATCTGCAACGAAGAAATGGAGGATATAAGAGCATCCACCCTATAGTCCCGATTTATCGCCTTGCGATTGTCACATCTTTGGGCCACTAAAAAAGGCGTTAAAAGGTAACCGTTTTCAGTCGGACGCAGAAGTACAAAACGCTGTGAAAGAATTCTTCCAGCAGCAGCCACAAGAATTCTATAAGCAGGGTATACATCGGTTGGAGAAACAGTGGGATATGTGCCTCAATTGTAGTGGTAGTTATTTGTAACTGTACTTGTCAATAAATTTTTCCTGGACCAAAGATGGGTTTCAATTGAACAAACCTCGTATATCAATCGCCTATCATGACTTAATTAAACTATGTAAATATTGTGCAGCATGGGATGCACTCATTTTAATTCTCTTCATTGAAGCACCTTGTGATATACTACATTTTTTGTTTTTTCTTTATCAGGCGCAAGAACAAATGAAGCGTATGATTTGCCGACACGTGAACATGCCACGTACGAACCACGAGAAAAACATGGTTTAGATTTGTTAATCGTCATGGCGAAAGCAGGGCGAATCAGGAACTGAGTTCGTTTAAACTCCGTTGGGATCATAAAGTAATAAATAAAAGAGGTTTTAAATCATATGGAAAGAAATGGAACAAAGTTTGTGCGCAGCCAGCTGCGCATGGCGCTTTACAGCAACTAACTGAACTAACAAACCCCGCCTACCTCTACACAAAACTTCATTTTTAGTATTATTTTAATTTGAGGTTAGTCGTTGTCATAGTGCCAGTTTCATAATGCTTTTAATGGAGTATTTTATGGTTGAAGTATTTTATGAAGGAGCCTTTAAGCGTAAAAGGTCGTAAAAGGTAGTGTAGTGATCTGTTTCATAACCAAAAATTCACTATTAAGGCTTCCTTTAAGTTAAATATCAAATTTTTACCATTTTTGAAGCTTAAAAGGACTTTTAAGAGACAGATGTCAAGTCAGATATTAGATGTATTTTTTATTGTTTGGTTATTGCTAGTTCTAAAAACGTTAAAGCATTAAAAATGAGTTGGTGTTTCCAAAGCCTCCGCAAGTCAAATAGTTAAGAGAGTATGTCAAGCCATTGCCCATCTCAGCAACGAACATAATATTTACATGTAACATAATCCACTGGAAATGGAACAAGCCGCGAACCAATTTTATTCCATTGCGAGCTTCCCAAAAGTTATTGGCGCGATTGATTGCACCTTAATAAAAATCTAATCTCCTAGCGGGAAAGGATTTTTTCTACTACCGTGTGTAAAGCACGTACTTTAGACACATTTTCGAGTGCGTAAAACTTTATTTTACGCACTAGTGCGTAAAGAGTTTTACTTTACGCACTAGTGCGTGAAGTAAAAATTCCAATATGTATGTAGTTATAGATATCTAGTCTTATAAAAAAATAGGTATAATAAACGCATATTAAATCTAAGTTTTATTCTTAAATTGGAGATAGAAACCTATAGAATTTGGTAAAGTAACCTAATAATTATTGAGTACTGGAAATAATACGGAAAATAGGCATAAGTTGGCGGTGAGTGACTGACATTTCTTTGTGAATTGAATCCGACATTTAAAATTTATCTTCTGTATGTTCCTTGTGGTATATTATTCATTCTTTTTTTAATTTCTTGGGAAATTAAACTACAATATTTTTAAATTCTTTATTTCAACATTTCGGTAGCGTTCCAGCTACCGTTGTCAAGAAAAAATAAGTAGAAATTAATTTTTATCCCTAACTGAAACAACAGAAAAAATTTGACAACTAGACAATCAAAAATTATTTTGAAGTTTAAGACTGCAAAATTTTGTTATCAAATTTTTATTAAGGTCCATTCATAGTAGATCATATCTGTGGCAAAATGTGAAATGAAATATTTCATTTTATGACATTCCAACGATATGATAGTCTACTAGAATATTTAAAATTTAAATTGAGATCTTCCGACTATACTTAGGGTAAGCAATTGTGTTTTATATTTAAGAATTGAATATTTTTAGAAAACTATGATGTTATTTTAGATTATTATAAAAATAAAGATGGATTCCTCTGACGATCTCTCAGTTTACTTGGCAAATACACCACCAAATATATTAGATGTGGCACAGAATGCTGCGAATGATTTACTGCCCCAAAAATCCAAAATATATCTTATTAGAAATTAATAATAGCGTTAAAGATTCTTCTAAAGAAAAATTTAACTTACTTTACGCACTAGTGCGTAAAGAAAATTACTATTAAACTTTTGTATTTTAATTAAATATTCGCTAGTAGAAAAAATATTGTATGCAATTCGTGTGTAAAGACCTTTTTTTCGACTCATGTGATTGACAATGACAATGACAATACAGTGACAATATTCACATTCGTCAAAAAAAAAGGCTACTTTGCACACTAGTTACATAAATAACTATTTTGCATTAAAGGTGCAAACAGTTTGTGATGCAAAATTGAGAACATAGAGAACATAGTGGCAAGGTGGCCTGGTTCTGTTCACGACCAAACAAACAAACCAAAATAATATGTATGTACTAAATATATATTAATGGAATTCAGGATGTAATTGTAGGTACCTAATACTCATATGAAAAAAAGTGCTTGAATATTTTGAACACTGTATTTGTGGAAGAAAAATTGGTCTTAAAATAAATGAGGATAAAACAAAGCTATTGAGAATCAAAAAGAAGTGTGAATATAAGAATATTAAGATTGGAAATTATAATTTTCAAGAGGTAGATAAAATGAAATACTTGGGTATAACAATATCTAATGATGGAGACAAAGGAACCGAAATGTAAGAAAGAATAGCAGCCACAAATAGAGCATTCCATACCAATAAAAAGCTGTTAAGAAGCAAACTGATAAGTAAAAAGACGAAAATGAGGGTATATAAAACAATTATAAGACCTGTATTGATGTATGGATCAGAAACATTAACAATGACGAAAAAACATCAGGAAGATTTGAGAATACAAGAGCGTAAAATATTGAGAATGATATTAGGAATGAAAAAAGTTGGAGATGAATATAAAAAACTAACAAACGTAGAATTGTCACATGAAATAGGAAAAGATATAGTGCAAAAAATTAAGGAACAGAGGATAAAATGGTTGGGACACATATGGAGGGCAGGTACAAAGTCAACAATATTTGCAATGATGGAATGGAAACCTTGTGATAAGCGGAAGAGAGGAAGACCTGAAGCTACGTGGTTACAGGAAGTTATAAGTGACCTCAATAGCATAGGAATAAGGCAGTGGAAGTAAAAAACAAAAGATAGGAAGAAATGGCATCAGATTGCCGAAAAAATATAAGGAAATGAAGGAAGAAAAGGGGATTGATCCACCCCAAAAAAAGGAATTAGAGAACTTTTTAAAGCGGCGCTACCCCCTCGGGGGTGTTAAGCCAATATGTATGTATGTATTTGTGTGCTTGCTCTGTAATATTATGGTGTGCTTCATGATGCCAAATTGTTTAAAGGGGTACATCAATTAAATAACTGAAAAATCATACATATAAGAAGTTTTAAGTTTCCTGATCTAGATATTAAACAAATTCATAAATGGTTTGAAACAATGAACCTTACTTATTAAAAAGAAAAGGTGTTATTTGCTTGATCACTTCTTTAAAAATAATTTTACTGACTCATTTAGATAGACAATATTTGCACTTCCTTTCTAAATTTAGTCCAATTTCCATCCCAATTCAGATTTAGTTATTTACTGTTTTTGTATGTTATTTTGGATATTTTATTGTATGAAAGATGTTGAATTAATAACATGTTATCACTTGCAAAGGGTTTTTTATTTTCCTACCGTAATTCCCTATAAAATGCTAATTTTTGTACAATATTTGTAGTTGAATGATTTAGCACAATAATGTTAATTCTTAGTCTTTGAAGACTTGACTTGAAAAACTAATAAACAAATATTGGAGTGCAAAATCATTCCATTGCAAATATTGTACAATATTATACGCGTATGCTGAAAGCTTGCAAATTCAAAAAGCGCGCGTCTTGAATGCTAGTTCATACCAGTAACCAAGGTAGGCGCTAGTGGTAACTTTGTGCCACAAAACACTACACGTTTAACATATCTCTTATTTATGGTTGGGATCATAACTAATTATTATTTTAATACATTTGTTCCTTCTTGGTATGCGTCATCGTTTGTGACGTATATCTGGTTTTTGGGTATGTCGTTTATTTTATTTGCTATTTTAACATATAGCTAACCTTAAATTTGATAAATAAAATTATCAGGATCGTAGTAATTACCAGCTTCTTTCCAGAATGCTGATGTTTTCCCGTGTATCTAGGCACATTTTTGTATTATTTAAATAAATATAACAATAAGATTAATATTCACTTTTCATAAATAATAATTTTCCGTAAACAACAAAGTACAGACCTGACGAGAACTGTCAGTGGGACAGTAGAAAAAGACGTAAGACACATTGCCAATACGAAAGGTACGTTTGCATCCTATTTTGAATGTTATAATTTCTCCCGATTGTAATGTGTTAGAAGGACATTAACAATCGATGACGCACACCAAGAAGGGTATTATATATTCCATAACGTTTTTTCTCAAACTATGAATGACGAAGAAAACTGCTTATAATTTTCTTGGTGGAATTGGAGCAGAATTGAAATATCCTTATGAAGTGTAAGTGAAATTTTCAATTTTTCGTCAGCTACGGCTTTCCTCGCCTTTTTTAAAAATGTTTTCATATTTTTTTATGATTCCTTTGTTCGGTATGTGTTTTCCGAAAGTATGGCATTAAATTGATCTCATATTTTGTCACACGTCAACTGTTTATCTTTCCATTATACCGTATCACTTTGTTTATTTTCTATTATATTCTTATATTTGCTAATAATATCTAACAATAATGATTTTTCGCGTGTTGTGAAATTTAGTTAACGAGATCGTTTTACCTCCGCTCATATTTTTCATACCCGTACTGAAATGAGTTTTCCTTGCTCAAATGGAACTCTGAAGAAAAAATACTTATCAAAACCAAATATTACACCAGGTAATATCAAACCACTGCCGTTAATTCTTGACAAGATCTTCTATTTCAAAAGAAAGTTTTAAAAATTGCGGCGTTGTCAAATGGTGTCTCCCACTTAGCTAAGGAGATACGAAGTTGCACTCAAATTATAAGCGTCACTTAGTCAAGTGTGACATTCAAGGATAATCAGTGCGAATAGCTCTTACTTGGAGTTCACTAAATCTTTTTTATCGAAAATACCTTTCCACGTTTGGGAGATGCCGACGATTGAGTCAGGGTACCTATTTAACATTTTGTAAATTGACAGTATCGGACTTTCACTCCCACCAACGTCATATACCAGACGCTTTAAAAATGGTTTCTAGGCCCAGCGAAAGAACTTTGAGATACACTTCAAAGAAAAACGTAGTGGTATGATCTGGAAAATATAACCAGCCTTTTTGGTTTGTAGCTGAAGGGGATCATGTGCAGACTGACTTAGTCGTTATTGCACCATTATAGTGAAATGTAGATGGATACCATCCACTATCTCTAAGCCAGACTGAAGAAAAGACATTCTTGCAGTGTTTGTAAGGTAACGTCAGTTAAAATTACACTAATACTTTGCAAATTACTATCTTCACCTAAAATTACCAACCAAAAATGTTTTCCAAACTATGAAACTGATTAAAATAATATTGAACTTTTTTAAAATAATTTGGTTAATAACACACCTTATCAAAATATGCTTTATAGGAAAGTGTAAAAAAACTAAAAGACAAATCGCAGATAAACTTCGCATTATGATAAAGAACAAATATGGTAACTTCTGGAGAAAAATTATGCCGACAATCTCTTTAATTGTGCTTTTTAAATAATGATAAATTCCCTATTTATTCTTGACATAATGTCTTGTATACTGCTCGTAAAATTATATTTAATTACTTATAATCCTTGTGAACAAATACCGTTTCATGGCGATCCTAAGTATCAATTGACTTTATCTTGATTCACGAATTCCATTAAATAACTACATGAAATAATAATACACCAATAGACTATCCAGTGACAAATTTTAAGGTTGGAATGATCAAAAACAATACCTGAAATATACAACAACAAAATATAAGTAGCTTAAGAAAAATATTTAAAAACCCGCTTTACAGGTGAGTAAGAAATAGTTCTTAATTTAAGAATAAAATTATTGACGAGAAAATTGTCATTATGGTAAAAACGTGGGACGCTTTGGACTACATTTATGCACAAACTCTGCATTTCGGAATGAAAGAAGTAAGAAATTATGACAATTGATATCGAGCATTAATTTTATTCTTAAATTGAGAATTATTTTTTCACTTTTAAGTTCGATTTACTATAAGGTGTGATTTTTTCAAGTTTTTTTCACACCCGATGCCAAATCAAAGTTTTTTTTAATGGAACACCCTATATTTTACTACTATACCTATTGTAATCGATCCTTGACAAGTGTAAAGTTGAAATAATACCCTTTTTGGTGTGCGTCATCGATTGTGATTCGGGTTTTCGGCATGTCGTTTATTTTATTTGCTATTTTGACATATAGCTAACCTTAAATTTGATAAATAAGATCATCAGGATTGTATTTAGCCCAATTCGAAAAGGCTATGCAATTAATAATTACCAGCTTCTTTTTCTAACTGAAAATACTGAGTGTGACAGTAGAAAAAGACGTGAGACTCATTGCCGCTACGAAAGTAACGCCTTCATAGTATTTTAAACTCTCGATTGATAGGTTGAGCTTGAGCGTAACCTAAACATCAACCAATCAAATTTTTGTAAGTCAAAGATTAGGGTTAACGCTTGTAATACATTTAAACGGTTCATTATTGTGATATTTTGATTAGGATTAATCACAGACCTGCCTTTTTTTCCATTTCTCCCTACGTAATGTGTTAGAAAGACATTAACAATCGATGACGCACACCAAGAAGGGTATTATTTCAACTATATATATATTTCCTGACATTGTCGACATAATTTATTTGATATCTGGTAGATTAAAAAAAAACTCTCTCGACGTTTTTAAACTTTCGATTTTGGTATTTGCCAAAATACTATATTAATGTCATTAAAGATACGAGATTGCCTGTGGAAAATTCTTCTTCAGTCGATGGGGGAAAATAAAAAAGATATAACAGAAAAAATCAGAGACTGGATTAACCCTTGATCTAAATTCATTGGCATTTGGAGAAATAATAATATTTTTATTTACAACTATATGTGATGTCATCATTACTGACGTTTAAAAAGTCTGAAACTGACATATTACCTACTTTCCCTTCCCACCCACGGGTGGGAAATTTTCCACCCGTGAGAGGATTTTTTTCTGTTTATTTTGAGAGAAGATGTCTTTTTTAAGTTGTTTAAATAAAAAGTTCATTTACCTATTTGATTTTATTGAGACTTATAAGCACAATTGACAACATTAGCACTTCTTAAGTTCTTTAGGATTAGTAAACACAAAATTAACAAGAACTGAACTTTTCGAACAAAGGATTAATAATTTCTGTATGTACATATATTTAGGGATTATTGACATTATTGAAATTGATCGTTATGCTCGAAAAATTGTGAGATGCTACAGAAACCATTAACCCATGCGTAATTTCTTTGCTTGAAAAGTTCAGTTCTTGTGGTACAGATGATGAACTCTTCATGGTGACTGATGAAGGATTGGAGGAAGCAGTTTCGCCAGAGAGCAGATTAGCCGTCTTCGTTTGATTGGAGAACGAAGTATCTACATAGCCTTCCGCCACGGTACTCGATATCCATCCTCCCAATCTCTTTAATTGTAGAACATCTCCCATTGTTTGTGAACAAAGTTGCAACTGTACGCCGAAAACAATGCACGGTATACTCGCCGACGTTATTTAGTTTCAAAAACGATGCTATCTTTTTCGGAAATTGCTATATATATGAAATTGTGTCCAAAGACTTGATTGGTAATTTTTCCAAATCTCATTTGCATGAAAAACCTCTCATTGTGAACTCGTGAACGGAGTTCCATATATTTCTTTACAATTTCAACCCATTTAGTGTTTAATATTAGAAACGATCGTGCTTGATATGTTTTTGTGTGAGGAATGATGATGCTGATCTTTTCTCCCAGAATATCAATATCTTGGACTTTCATCTTAAATAGTTCATCACTTCTGCAGGCACCCGAAAGACCAATTACCAAACCAACCTAAAATGTTGAAAAATATTAATAAATATAACTATTTTATTAGTGTTAGAATAATAACCTTCAGAAGAAGAAATTCTTCTGGTGCTTCATCTAAGAAATTATCAACATTTTCTTGGATAAAGGTATTTGATTTCTTCGGTTTATAATTGGCATTTTGCCTTTTTAAAAAAGCCATTAATTTTCCATATTTTGATATGTCAACCTTGTATCTGATAATTAAGGTTGTTTTTATCATGGAATACGTAGACCATAAGGTTGACGATTTCTTAGTCTTAGACATTTCACTGAAATAGTCAAGAACGATGTTTTCCGATGCAGCTTTTGTGACCCCTTTTTTGGCGCACCAATCTCTGTACGTATTATATGCTTCATCATACCAAGGTCTACTTTTTTGGGGCAAAAGATTTTCTTCAGTTTTTTCCGCTGCTTCCTTTATGTCTGGCAGTGTGCACTCCAGCTCTATATCCAACATTTTATAAAAAAAATTAAATTACACGGTCCGGACACTGACAAGAGCTGACAAATTTGAAGTGTTTATTAAACACCCGCCTACTTACTATTGGGAAAATAAGTTATTTGTTGTTAGTTGTCATCATCATTCTATGGTTGTCTTTGTAATTTTATTGTTGACGTTTGAGAAAAAATAATGAAAAATTTGCTTTTTTCCGAATTTTTGTTTAGAAGATTATAGTTGTAAATAAAAAGCATACAAACCTCGGTGGAAAGTTACATCACTGTCTCGAGATATTAGTTCACTTCGGCGCTACGCGCCTCAATGAACTAACTGTCTCGACAGTAATGTAACACTTCCCACCTCGGTATGTAATATCCTATTATTGATTTGCGCTATAAGGGTTCTAGTTGAAATTCTAGTTAAAAATATAGATTAGTTATAGTTATCATATCTACATTTTTACGATGACTACTCTGAACTTTCTCAATCAATCTAAAAAGTTCCATGAATCCCAAGTCAGGTATATCAAAGGAGTCACAATTTCTAAGTTTTTATCGTTGTCGACAAAGGAGTAAATTACTTTTTCTTGCTCTGCCATTAAAAGACCCTCTCTCACAACAGGCATCATTGTACCAAGAATAATAGTATATTGCATAAAAGATGACTTCTCTTGATATTACTTTCGTAAATATTCGCAAAAGTCGGCAAAAAACAAATAAAACGTTTCCATTTTTTTAGACATCAGTATCTCAGGAAATACCATTGTCATTGGTTCTTCACAAGTGTACAAAAAGAAGATTTCGAATTAATCTGAGCGTTTAAAGTGGATACAAATCGAGTTGAAAGGTTCCGTTATAAATGGAACACCTTATATTTTTCACTATATTGTATTGTCATGGATCCTTGACAAGTGTACAAAGTTTGAATTGAATCTGTTCGTTTAAAGTGAGTCAAAATCAAGTCCAAAGGAGTCTAGGCCAAGAGCCGGGTATTTTTTGTAAAAAAATGTACGGGAACAGGTATTTTTTTTTAATATGTTCAGGGGTGTCCCCTGAATGTAAATCCAAGTTGGCGTCATGGGGGGGCTTCACTTCAACCGCCATCTTGAAAAACACGTCTTAAGAAATATCTCGCGAACCGCGCATCGTACGACAAAAATTGTGGAAGTCATTATTGTAGATATTTGCCATCTTTTTTTCTCGAAATTTTTTTTTGTATAACGCATAGGTTTTTAATTATAGCGCTCCAAACTTTTTTCAATATGGTTTTTGCTAAATATTTGGTTAATGGTCAATGATAAATTAAAAATGGTGGTAACTGAAATGTAGAGCATGAAATTTCCTATGAATTTCATCGGAAACTTTTTCCCGTAGCATTTATAGTTTAGGAGCTTCATCTTGGTAAAACTAGCACCTTGTACATTATGCAATATTGCTCGTAGTATACGAAAACCATCTCATAACACATAAAATGGCATGAAGTGTTCAAAAAAATGTCAATACAGCTGTGTACCGAATCAATTAAAATTATAACTAATGTGGAGAACAACTAAAAAATTCATCGATATTTATTGTTGCTTAAAACGGTATCATCATATAAAAGATTGTCAATGTAGCAAAAAACAATAGTGCATCACGCTACATCGTAAGAATTGTTATTGTTATTCTTAATATTATTATTATTAATTAACGTTATGCTTGTATTATGCTATTTTATATTGTACAGTATTATTTTATATTGTATATTATAATATATTGTAATATTCAAAATGATTTCTTTTTTAATAGAAGAATATGGAGGTTGGTATTCAATTTGAGTTTTTTTGAATTAAACATGAATCTGAGTTTTTAGAAAAATCGCTAACCCGCTTCAATTGTTGCAAATTTTGTAAAATACTGTGTATATTCGTCTGCACTTTATTTCCTCTGTCTAAAATTGTTGTCGGAATCACTAAAAGAAAAAGAATTTTATAAATGTTACTCCAAAAAAACGGACTCAGACATTTGTTATAATATAAAAAGTGGCGCATTATTTTACGGGGCGAGACTTATTGTGAATCTGTCTCTTCTGCCTCTGCCATATCCGAAGGAGACGAATCGAAGATTGGGTCTTCTTCGATTTCGTTTCCGATGGCATCTAATATGTCTGGCACGTTGTCGCATGTTTGGCCACTGCAATTCGAAGAATATGTTCAATTTCCTTCATATCTGGCCACATGTAGTTACTGCGCATGCTTGCAGCCCTGTGACCGGTACGTTTAACGCTAAGTCACAAACAGGCGAGGGAACGACCCTGGTGCATGATGAATATACAGCATTATAATCTCATTTACAGCGTAATAGCTCTTAAACTATAAATGCTACGGGAAAAAGTTTCCAATGAAATTTATAGAAAATTTCATGCTCTACAATTCAGTTACCACCATATCTGATTTATCATTGACCATGAACTAAATATTAAGCAAAAACTATATTGAAAAAAGTTTGGATCGCTATAATTGAAAACTTATGCGTTATACAAAGAAGTTTCGAATAAAAAAGATGGCAAATATTATTATCTACAATTATTATTTTTGTCGTACGATGCGCGGTTCGCGAGATATATAATAAAACGTGTTTTTCAAGATGGGGGCTGAAGTGAAGCCCCCCCCCCATGACGCCAACTTGGATTTACATTCAGGGGACACCCCTGAACATATTCAAGAAAAAAATACCTGTTCCCGTAAATTTTTTCAGAACCTACTTTTTTGGCTGGGGCTCTTGGACTAGTCGGTCACAAGCATACATACAGATGAAGTTAATAAATGCCTGTTATAAAGAAATGTTTCATCCAAATCAACAAATATAAGAGATATCTTAAACGTTTACAAATATTTAGGAACACCTAAAATCTTCACAATATGAAGTATCTATTAAACAGATAACTTTATTCAAACTTCTAACTAAACTTTACTTGGTAGACATTTTACAACATATACAAAGAGCCCTTTGCGCTTGAAATATTATTAAACAGTCGTGAAGAAGTATTGGGAGAAAGTTTCCTTTTAAAACAAGTAACTTTATTCTGTACGCTAGACTGCAATAAAAGTAGTAAGTACTTCTATAATACTTATTTTAAAAAGAGATCTGTTTAAAACAATACGCCACTGTCGATGAAAAACCAAAAATTACTTTACAATGCTTCCCATAAGGAACTAAGGAGAAGTTCTCACAAACTCACATTATTTGTTTTCAGAACAATGTTAGGTATGATCCACACGAATTTTATGAATCAATAATTTCCATGAATCTGAAGTAATTGAGAGGTGAAACAGTATTTTATTGTTTGTATTTTAATAGTGGATAAATTTGATATAGCTTCTAGACGGATGATATCTACCTTTCACTGATGAGGCGCAAATACGCCGAAACCGGTCTACAAGTGATATTGTCCCTTCTAATTACAAACCAGAATGATTGGTTATATCTTGCAGATATACTAAGAAGTGTAATTTAATGTCCTTCGTAGTTGTTGCCATTTAGTAAACGGTCTACTCATTGGAAAGTAATTTTTAAATTTGCAAGGCGATATATAATAATATTAAACTACTATCTTTGACATCTATAATTCAATAACTAATCATAATTATGGAAAATTGATATGCTATTACAAAACATGAAAGTTTCAAAAATATGTTAGCACAAAAAATAGAACGAAAGAAAGAATAATCCAAAAGTTTCTACTCTTTTATTATTATAATTTGCAAGTGCTCCAAATAGTCAATGGCTTTGCTGTATCAAAGTTGTTCGACTACAGTCTCAAAGTGTTCACTCTTTTCTTTATCTCTCAATGAAGCCCTCACTTACCTACTTCCCGAATTGCTGCATTATAAACTTGATACTTTTTATACTTGGTTGAATATCGTTAATGGACTCGTTATATAAAGACTCTCCTTGGGACTTTTTCTTTTAAAATTATGAGCGCAGATAGAGAAGAGTGTGCATAGAAGTAAAATATTACCGGGGGTTGTAAATTCATATTCTTACGCTGAACTGAATTTAGGAACGAGCCTTCACTTGCAAGGTTTCATTTTTATTTATTTTTTAGAATAAATCATTGCAATATTTCAGGAGTATTTAAAAGGCAATAACAATATTTATGTATACTATGTAACAATAGGGTAACAATTAGGTTGGGCGTTGGGCGCCAATTTTGTTACCTATTATTTATTTAAAATAATGAGGCAAGATAAATTGCAACGGCGACTCAATGTGGAGAGCACCTCAGGTGTGAATTCTAATATCAATTCAGGGAGTAGTCTCACCGGTTCGCGGGTAATCCTACTTTATTTAAGTTATTGAAGTTAATGAGATAATAAATGAAGTTAAGAAACGAAATGAATTTAATAAGTTAATAAATCAAGTTAAGAAATGTAATTAAAGTTAATCAAGAAAGGTAAGTGGGCGCCACCCTGAATAATATCAGTCGACTTGTTTTTCACCTCACCAATCTCTATCAACAAACCTGGAAATGTTGGAAGGGAAGGAATATGAACAACGTTGTTAAATTTACAAGTTGTATAATGATAAAAAAATATCACAGTAAGATATAAAAAAATGTTGATTTTGTGTGTTGAAGCACGTTGGTTTTAAAATGGTTCACTTGTTTACTTCCCTTAAGTTTCCACGTGTCTGAGATGAAAAACTACTTCGGAATTGGCAGGTACAGGTCTCAGGTACAAAGTTCAGGTACAACTTCCAGGTACAAAGTCTCAGGTATGTCTCAGGTACTAAGTAAGTTACTAAGTTTCAGGTACCAAGTCGTAGGTAAAAAGTCGCAGGTACTAAGTGCATTCACATTGAATGCACTTTAGAAAAATAAAGTTTGAGGTAAATCTCTCACAACAAATTAAAAATTCTTAACTTTATCGGTTGATGGTTCACAGGAGAAAGAAAGCTTATTTTAACTACTCGCTATTAAATTGAACCATGCGATGAGCAATCGACATACGTTACATATTTCTCTCCTGTTCACATGCTCCGCTTCGAGAAAGAATTTAAATATTAACAGTGTGTTCTTAATTTCTATCTCTCTATAAGAAAAAAGAATTGAAATATTTGACCAATATCAGTGTATACTGAACCTCACCAACGTAGATTATTCGTCGCACCTTAAATGTAAAAATTTTGCCTTTTAGCGATGATCGGTGCTACAGGTTTTCGACGAGAATCACATGTTGATACGAAAAAAGGACTGGCTACTCGCCGTCCGGTAGATATTTAAATGTTCCAATGATAGTGGTCAAATATAACGTTACAACTAGTATATTCCCTTTCAAAATTTAAACAAACATATAATGGGAAATATTACACATTTTGCAATGAGGTGATAAGCCAATAATCGGCTTTTGGTATTTTGCTGAAGTATGTTAGTATCAATTTGCAAAATCAACTCGAAAGTTTTTTTTTATTAAGTTATTTAAAGTCGGTCTATTTCTGCAACTGAGGCTAGTCACCGACGCCGGGAGCACTTTCCCCCTGACCGGAAATTTTATAGAACCCACTAGTGTTCCAGCCAGTGGACCCGGTACCTCGGTTTTACGTCTCCTCCGAAAGACGGCATATCTACATTATAGCTCGTGCACATTGGTATAATGCCTGCAAGCTATGGTGTGCTACTTCGCTTCAGACTCTATGACGGTCTTCTCAGTGGTCACCGATCCAAGTACGAACCGCGCTCGACACTGCTTCACTGTAATTATTGCATCAGATGCGTTCCACTACAGAGCTTGGTTTAAGAGCGGCCGTACACGGACCACATATTTGCAGTCGAGCCAACCACAAAAATGTGGTCACGTCAACTGCACCTTGTGGTTGAACCAGCGACATTTTTGTGGTCGACTTGCGGTCATATGAACCGCACGTGTAGTTGAAGCGACTGCAACCACATCACAGGGTGTTGATATATATCCTATATTTCGTGGTATCACCTGCCAGAGTCCATATGAATTTAGAAGAAGAAGCATCACTACTTCTTATGTTGAGATGAGAAGAAGACGAAGGAAGGCACGATCTCTTTGGATACATCCACTTTTGGTTGCGCGAAAACGGTAAGGAAACTTTTATAATTTATTTGGCAAACTCCGGCAGGATGACAAAAAATTTAATAATCACTTTAGAATGTCAATCTGTTCATTTGATGAATTACTCAGAATTTTAAAACCAAAAATTGAACGTTGTGACACCAATATGAGAGAAAATATTCCAGCTGAAGAGAGACTTGCAATTACTTCAAGGTGAGTAATTTCATCAATTAAATTATGTAATCAGTAGACTTCAAACGCGACGGCGCAACGCGGTTCCTACGACCACAAGAATGTGGTTCGTGTACGGCGGATGCAGCAGCGACCACTTGGCGGAAGTAGACTGCAGATGCCCGCTTTGACTGCAGTGAACGCCCGTGTACGTATGGCACAGTGTTTCTTATGGGTAGCTTGAGTTCGCCGAAACGCGACGGCAATTCTGTGGTCGGACCGCAAAATGTGGCTCGTGTACGGAGAATCTAAGTCTCAAATTTAACAATTTCTCAGTGTTCGCAGCTTCCACTACAAAACGTCATGTAATTGAAGTTTAAAACTTTCCTATTAGATGCAAAAGGCAAGTTACAAAAAGACAATTAGAATTTGAAGAGAAGTTGTCAATGTCAAAATCAATATATGACAAGTGACAATCTATACGAGCTTGAGGTAAAATTGGTATTATCAATGATGGACACTATATAAGGAGATCGGACTCTATGTATTATAATTTCTGGTCATGCCAGAGGGCGCCAGTTTAAATTAAATACCAAAAACATTTTTGAATGAAGAACAATTATAGCCGATAAAAAGCCTTGCAAACCCTTCGAGTTCGTGGTGCTTTATTGGTTGCTAACTCATATGGAAGTATTTTAGGTGAGTGAGGTAAGGAAACATTTCCAATCACGTTTGGTAACCCAAGCACACTGGCTGTCTTCGTTTCAAATCAGATGCACTACTTGCCACTACTGCAATAATTTGTAACAACGCACATTCTTATTTTTAAGGAATTTCAATTTCTCTAGTTATTACTTTTAGTTTTTATTATCATAAGTACAAAAATGTTTACAATTTGACTACTGTTTTTTTTATAAAAAGTGAGGTTAGACGGTATTAGATTTTTAGTAGCGACGTCTCGTCCCGCGGTGAACGAGAAAATTGCTTAGAAAGACGATTTTGAGGACATGTTTTGTCAATTTTTTGGATTCGGATCTTTTGTTACAAGTTACAACGGATATAAAAGTGTCACCGGACTCTCAGCAAAATTGTCACCAAGCGAAACAGGGGATCTCTAGAATGATTTGAAAGCAAAAATATTATTTTCATTCCATGTAATCACTCTTTGTCTATATTAAAAAAATATTGTAATATATTTTTTTTAAATCATGAAATAATTTAAAGCTGAGTAAAATTTTTGTTAGTTTATTAAAAAGTTTTCTTTCAACAACATTTTTAACAGCAGTCTGAAGACTTTTTGTCGCAATAAAGTAGTATAAAATAACTAGATCATTCATTTTGAATAATAAAACTGAAACGACTCACAAGCATATGCTGGATGTGAGATGCGAGAAATACGAGAAGAACCTCGAAGGCAATAAAGGAAGACACAGATTGCTTATGGTCTAGAGAACATATTACAGACGCCATATAGAAACGAACGATGTTTAAATAAGATATTTCTGATGAATACAGTATGTTTGAATTCATTTTAAGAGCGGAATGATTATGATATCACATTTTACATACTTTTAGATCTGTAACTTACCTAGAAAATCATTGAGGGCAATTCCAATGAACAAATCGGAAATTATAAGTATTCTTTGAACTATTGAATAAATGTTAATGAAAATCAAAGAAATGGAATTTGTTATTTACATAACACTGCATTGAAAATACTTTCCTACTTTCAAAATACTGTTTTGAGTGCTGGTTGTTTATATTCAGGCTTTAAAATGAATATTTATTAAATAATAAAATCGCAGCAGACCTTAAGCAGATCCGCCTTATTTATCGTCAAAGTTAGTAGCTACGTAAGCTCGTTTCATACAAATCGCGAATGTTTGCAAATACAGCGATGTACATATAGATACAGCAGTTTGCAAGTGTGGGAGAAAACATGCAAATATTTGCTAATCGCACTAATCTATACTTGCCTTTAACCGCGGTTTGTCGGTAAACACTCAAAAATAGGCCAAATTTTGACATAATCTCTAATTTTTTTCAAAAAGTATCAAGTTTACCGTGGAGGATTTCTCAAAGGACTTAGAAGACTATTGCTCCTGATAAGGGCTACTGGTCTCTTCACATAAACGGCACAACCATTAGTACAAAAAGCCTGAAGGATGAGGCACCGGTCTCTAAGTCTCTGTTGGTGCCAAACTAATCAATCAATCTCCCATCAGCCCTTCAGAGAATTTTCTTCCTACACTCTAGTATCTTTGGGCTATAGAGGCAGTTTGAATAATATACACTTTCGACTTAAATTGGCCCCATAAGAAGAATTCTAATGGAGTAAGGTCAGGTGAACGCGGTGGCCATATAATTGTTCCCCTCCTACCAATCCAACTATTTCTGAAAGCTTGGTTAAGATAATTGCGTACTTCACTTGAGTTGTGTGTTTGATCACTGTCTTGTTGGAATATCACGTCAATATCAAACTCTTCTGGGTATTGTACTAATTGATTTATTTTCTTATTTATTCGGTATCCTAATAGATTTAAATATTTCTTGGCGTCCAAAAAGAGGGGCACTATATGTAGTTGCCCAAAATTCAAGCCCAGATATTAGGTTTTTGCTGGTATTGCCTGTGCAGGTCACGGCGAATGTGAGGATTGGTCTCACTCCAGTTTCGCATATTCTGTCTATTAACCTTATCATTGAGTGTGAAAGTGCATTTGTCACCAAACAAATATTTCTGCAATAATTGGTACTGTCGGTGTCGCCTTCCAATAATTGATGTGTCTTAATTGATGTGTACGAATGAAATCCCACCCAGGATGTTCCTCTCTAAGCGAGGTACTTCTCCGGAGAGGACTTCCACCACTTCCCCCCATCACCTGTTCGAGGATCTGTTGTTTTGTTGTTGTCGTCGTTGTTTTCTTGTTGGCTGCGGCTTGGGCGTAGCTGACTCCTGTCTTCTTTACTGCTGTTGCTGTTGTCCTTGTCTTCTGGTTGTTTGGGGCTTTTGGGCATCCTTTGTAGTTTGCCGGGTGTTCTGCCTGGCAGTTTGCGCAGGTGGCCGGCTTGGTCTTCGGTCGTGGGCAGTCGTTGGATCGGTGTGGTCCTCCGCACTTCACGCATTTCGTGTTTACGTTACACGTTGTCTGTCCGTGGTGGAAGCCTTGGCAGTTGTAGCACTGCGTCGGCCCTTTTCTTCTTCTTTGGTCTTCCCACCTGATCCTCACGTTCTGGATGTGTTGGATTTCCCGGATTTTTTCTTTTTCTTCAGGCTCCAGCTCCACCAGGTAGATGGGTAGCGGTCTTCTCTCTCCGAATCTGGAATGAAGTTGGGTTAGTCGTTTTATACTTACCCCTTGTCTCTCGATTTCTTCCTTGATTTCCTTGGTGTCCTCGCAGTGCGTTAGTCCTCGGATGACGATCCTTGCCATCCTTTCTTCTTGTGGCATATACGTATACCACTCCACTTCTTTTCTTTTTTCTCTCAGGTACCTTGTGAGGTTCCTGTAGTCCTCTGGTCCGTCGCAGGGTATTTTCACTCCGAGTCTTTCCCGGATTGTTATGAACCTCGTCTTTATGTTTCTTCTTTCGATTTCTTTTCTTAAGGAGCTCCAGTGGTGGATGCTCCGCAGGATGACGGGTGGTGGTCGGTGCGTCGTCGTTGTCTTCTTGTTTTCGCGGATGGCCTCGTACTTGCCACTATACTTGTGGCTTTCATAGGACATTTAATATATACTCCCCACTCTACACCACAGCGTCACAAAGGTACCACGAGAAGCGTCTGACTGATACGTAGACTGTTTGTTTTCGCTCCCCATCTAATCCATAGATTATGAAGGTACTCCTTATGTCATTAGTCATTTTTTGGTTGAGCGAGAATGTAAAACTAAATTCTTATTATTAACGTAAAGATGTTTAAAATATCTTCCAAATTAAGTATTTTGTGACCTTAGTTTCCATTAATTTTATGGATAGCAACGCCCTCTATCACACAATTGAAGTCAAGTACATCTATTAGTATAATTTCTTTTAGTTTAATATAGTTTTATTCCATTATTATATCTTATTGCTTTCAAAAGTCATATAGGGGGGCACGATTTACGACCGCACTGTATAGATTTTTTTAAAGTGACATACATTCATATGAAAAAAAGTTAATATCTAAAAATTCATATTTATATGTCTATGAATCTAATCCATGATTATACATCTGTGGAATAATACACTATTATTTATTTCATTCGTGTATATGAACAGTACTTTTATTCGAACCTTGCCTACCATTGCCAGATTACTGCAATTGTCTAATAATTTCACTCACTTATGCTACATAAAGTAATTCAAGATTCATAAGATCCTTTCAACATCTACCTAATTTCCGTAATTAATATTTCAATTCATGAATTCAACATCGTGACAATATTTGTGCACGATCATCGAATAGCATGTTTCTAACATAAAATCACTAACAACACCCATTCTCTTTAATTTATAATCATCTCGTATATATTATAATCATCTTGTGAAAAATACCTGAAAAGTGTTGATAAAAAATATCAAAACTGATTAATATCTTGAATTGTATTCGTTCTCTTATTACGTTGCCAACATTTAAAAAGTTTTGCTGTATACAAAAACTAATTTCTTTGAAAGCGCCTTCATCCATATAAGATTTCATCTCATTAATTCAAACGCTATTTCAGAATTCCCCGAGTGCTATTTTCACTTCTTTTAATAGCATCATTATAAAAAAAGGGGTTGAATTCATCCTACCTGCCAAGGGGTGAATAGTGTATATATATATATAGAAAGACAAACATGTGACGATGAAACGGTTAAAAAGAAATAGTTGAAACCTCGGAACTCATGTGAAGTAAATGAAGTTGCCTTCGAGAGCTGGTTACCAAGGCAACACCGTTCTCTGCAGGTTTAAACCTTATTGGATATGCTCATCGTTTTATTTTATTTTTCGACTTTTCCAACATTTACATTTTTCATCTAGAGCTTCCATTTTCCAATGCGCGCCTTGCTTGGATATTGTATCAGATACACTAGATAATGTAGGATTGTGCCCGAGACTCTCAGACTCACTCAATTTTGTTTATAGTACGGTGAAATTTTAACAATGTGTGTATAAAACGTTATGTTGAATGCATTTTGAGTGAAATATTTCACAAATTTATTTCTTATATAGAAAATTGATAAATACAACAAAAATACGATGAGGTGTTAAACTTTACATAAATATGATGTTTTCTGAATGTTGATAGTTATAGTGGTGGACACAACCATAATGAGGAATCAATTATTTTTAATATTTTCATTATTACAAGGTTCTTTCATGTCCATTTGGAAATTCAACTTTTGGATGTTTTAAATAGTTCGCTATGTATGATGTGATATATATTAAAAGCTACAGCTACAGCTACATAACGGTTGACATAGGACCACAATTCAGTTTTCTTTTTTCTGTAAATCATGGTCTGTCGGGGCATATGGCACGAGAAGTATATTATGTTTGTTTATAGTGAACGGTCTACTTTTTGAGAAGTAATTTTCAAAATGCGTTACAATAGTATACTATTATCTTGACAGTTAACAGTAGATATATTTGCTGAAGTTCCCAAACTAATTGATAATAGGTAATAGTTTCCATAGTTAAATAATAATGTTTGAGAAGTAGAACATTCGACCTCCTATGAAAGCGTGTCTTACGACAGTTGTCTTTTATACAATATGTCCCCCTAATTTGGAATCAAAATAATATGGAAAACTTTATGATTTATTTTAGGAAGAAAAGTTATTCTTCATAAAAAAATTCAGCATTATCTATAACCTAGAATCAGTCAGTCATCAAATATCAAATTTTTTAGGCGTATACGAGGTTTCACTCAAGAAAATTACCTTTGATATTTGACAATATCGAAAAATTTTACTAAAAAAAGTTGATAAGAATTGATAACCACGATTAAATCTGTAATTAAATTCATTTAAATTGAAACTTCGGATTATTTCATTTTTTACTGTTTCTATTTTGAATGAACATTTATCTCTTGTGATTACGAAACACATGATAATCTCTTGGGTTTCCCATGTCTTTTAATAACTTCACATTTAAAACGCGAAATAAGTGCATATCCATTTATTTTGCAAATAATAAAATACATATTCAAACACTAAGTTATAAAATTAACATCATATTAATGTTAGAAACAAACAAACTTAATTTTTACTCACACTAATACTTCGACATATCCAACTTTTTTTAGTAACATTTTTCGATATTGTCAAACATTGTACTTTACTCTTGGGTAAAACTCATATTTTTTGTCAAACCAAGTATACGACTGAAAAATTTGATATTTGATGACTGTATTCTAGGTTTTAGGTAATGCAGAGCTTTTTATCAGGAATAACTTTTTCCCCTAAAATTAATAATAAAACAGTTTTCCATATGATTCCATCTTAGAGGGACATATATTGTATATTGCTTAATATAGATCTAGAAAAAAATTGTTGACAACTTTCAAACTCTGTTTTTTTCACTTCTTCATAAAGAGAAATGCATTTTTGAAACCTTTAGAACCAATTCTGGGAGAAGTTCTACTCGCTTGCAGATAGATTCAAAATGGAGTTTTTGAAGGCGTTGACTGCATCTTCTGGGAAAGAGAACCTTTGACCACGCAGTTTATTTTTAATTATTGAATAAGTGAGAAATTCCTAAGGACTGTAGGAAGACTGGTCCAGCAATTCGATGTTACTTTCTTAAAAAACTCAATTGTTTCTCGAGCTTTCTTAAAAAACTCAATTGTTTTAGAGCTGTGTGGAAACATGCATTGTCTTGGTGTAGGATCATTCTTTTTGGGGTCTGGTTTTTCGGTTCTCAGCAATTACTTCCGGTAAACGAATCGGTATATACCAAGCATCAATAGCATTTGTTTGATCAGAATAATAGAGGAATGAGCAGGTTTTGAGACAAATGTCGCACCATCTATTTGGAAACACTTCGAGAACGGATACATTCTATGGGTTTTGGTTCCTCTTAGAACACCCAAACAGCCGACTGGCGTTTATTTTCGGATTAATCCCCACTGCTCATACTGTATATATTTTTTGAATCTTCTGCATTAGTCCGGTTTACAGTTTCTCATCACAATTTGATAGTGTAAGGTATGGTGTAATTATTTATGTGGGTACGCAGTACTTCCATTCTCTTATGTTTTGTACACCAATTCAACTGCTTGTTTTCCAGCTTATATTTCTTTTATGCAGTATATCTCTCATTAGTGTCTTCCATACACTTATATTTATTTGAGTCTCATTCACTTCCATCTAGTGATACATCATCTGCGAACGCCCTTTATTCACTTTTCCTCATTGTAACTGTCCTACACAATAATTTTTTGTTAGTGACTTACATTTCTCTATTATTCCATCCATAAACTTTGTAAAAAGTAGCGAGGTTAAGCTCCCTCCTTGTCGTAGCCTTGTATTGCATCACGCAAAGGGCTCATAACTTCAATATAGTACTTATGGTATGAGCCCCTGAAGCACTACGCCGTTGTAATCGACTGCTTTCATTGGGATAATTTGGTTTTGGTTTTGACGCCATATTCATACACCTATGTTTCGTCACCAGCTATGACTCTTTTGAACAAACCGAGAGTCATTGACGTCGTTAGGCAGTTCCTGAGAAATATACAAGCGCCAACTTTTTTGGTCAAAATTTTGCTGATACACGTGTCATGTACAAAAAATTTTAGGAACTTCCCCGAGGTTTCGACGAGTGATCAGAACTATTTCTTTCACTTCTTCAACTTTTGCATCTGTTGCTGACGTCCTTGGCGTCCATGGCGGGTTTCATCTTCAACATTTTCACAACATTCATGGAAGAGTTTGTATCACTTATAAAAATTTTTTTACTCGGAGTACACTCAACAGTTTAAGCGTTAAATTAACAATAAATTTTCAGCTATATAGCCACCTCTAGGTACAAACACAAGTACCGAGTACTGTTTTAGATAAGTAACTTAGTTAAGGTAGCTTAATTAAAATTAAGTTAAGTGTTATAGTTATTAAAGGGTATGTGGTTAAGATTTTGTTATTCGTTTTCATATTTTAGTTTATGTTGTTTTCATTATAGTTTACTGATGCAAAATGTTGGTGCAAATACAAATATCCTATAAAGGCATGTACGAGGCAGCTGCTAGGTGCAGGCAGCCAGGGGTTAATTATAGGGACCCTGAAGAAGGCGGTGCTCCTTGGACAACCAAGAAGCACATGATTTTTCTCTACGCACACTAATTGTATGCTATTAGTTTATTGATATGTATTAGTCAAATAAAGTGGACTTCTTCCATTCCTTTCCTTTTCTGAAAGTGACTGGTCATGCTAGGCCAGGGGTGTGTGGTGGGAACTTTCCTTCCCTTCCTTTTTTTTAAGTTCAAGCGTTCAGGAGTACTTATTTCAATTTTTTCACACAGAGCTTGGTGCCAATTTTTTTGACAGCAACAGATCGCCGAAGTCTCAAAGCCATTACGTCTTTTACATACAAACAAAAAAAAGCTATATATCTGAAACTGTCAACATATGTTAGGGATGCGTGTATAAAAACGAGAAAAAAGTACCTGTGCTGACACTGAGCACTGTATGGCAACTAAATTCTGGATTACTTTGACTATTTTTTCGAAAAAATCGCGCTTTTTAATGCTTGATCAATTCCATTGAAAATCTAATCATTTCCACTCAAATCGAGATCGCAGAAATATATATAATTTCTACTGAACTTTAAAAAATATCATTTCCTCTGACTAAATTGATTTTCTCCTGAGATATTCCCGAATGTAGCAGGTTTTATGGAAAATGCCGAGTCGAACGAAGAGATAAGAAAATCCTAAAAGTTAATGTTGTATACTCTATGAATAATTTTGAGATATAAATTCTTTGTTCGTAAATCTAAAATAATGCGCATACAGGGTAACATTACACGGGAAAATTTAAAAGGAAAATGTCTTTTTAAAAAATTTTAATACATGGGCGCCGCTAAAGTGTCGAAATATCGAAAAACTGTGAAAACCCTAGAATAAAATTAGAAATTAGGAACTTCAATTATATAGTGAGTCAAAACACATCATTATAATTTATCATTTTGCCAATTCAAATGAACTATCTACTAGTATTCCCTATACAGATTTTTCTATTGACATTTTTGCTTCTTTTCAATAACTGGAACCTATGTATAAATGACAGGAATACAGGAGAAATTAACATTGAAGTAGGTGTAAGGCAAAAAGAATGAACTCTCCTTTTAATATATTACTAGATGGGGTGATTCAAGCAAATGACCTAAAAGGATTGATTAGTCACAACTCCACACAAATAGGATATACCGATAATTACTAGAGACAAAGAAAGTCCAGAAGATACATTCAATGACTTGATAAAAAAGCCAGCAAAAAGGGGGCCGATAATTAACCAAGAGAAGACAAAATATATACGAATTTTGACGAAGACAGACAACTTCGCCACTTCGGAAACGTGAGATTATAGTTTTGCAAAAGTAAATCATTTCAGATACCTGAGAATAGTAACTGATGAGAAGAACAACAAAAGTTTGGAGGTAACCGCAAGAATAATAGCCAGAAACAAATTGTATTGCAAGTATCAGACACTACTAAGGGACAAATGCATCAGTGAAAAAGACAAAATTAAAATTTATAAATCCGAAATACGACTAGTAACAACTTATGTCGGTGAAACGATAAGCCTAACTATAAAATACGAAGACAATATTTGAGTCCTAGAGAGAAAAATCATGAGTAGGATAGTAGGGACAAAGCAGAATGAGAGGTACAGAAGACAATATAATCACGGAATAAGTCATAACCATGGATGGTGAAGATATAGTCAGACATATAAAGGCGATGCGACTTCTTCGAAGAAGGAATGGGTAAGGATTGTGGTGAGTGGGCCCTCCACTGCGACTCATAAGAGTCTTTTGTGGCTCATACCTATTCAGATTTCACCAAATTATATCTCTGCTGTTTCATCATATTCCAGACAAAGACGGCAAGTCGGATTTTCTGACAGTCCCAGTCTCAGCATATGATGATTCAGGCAATAGTGGCCTGTTAAAGACCGCAGGTCATACCTGCTATAGCATAGCATTTAATTGGTTACATTTTTTTTTCAAATGATGTGTAAAGAAAAAATTATCTACCACTGATAAAGACATTCAACTTCTCAGTTAGCTAGAAGACGCAATAATTGTCAACTTCACACTAGTAGGGGAAAATAGTACTTTTCCAGCTAGCGTGGTAGTGAAGGTGAAGATGAATCACTTCCCTACTATTTCAAAGGTGAGTAATGTTTATTTAACTAATCGATGGTGATTGAACTTTTTAAAATAACAGTGGTTTTTTTTCTTAGTCCTTTAGTCCTTTAGTCCCTTTAGTCCGAATATTTTAAGTTACCTCATACATAGAGTGTGCATTGCCTATTCGTCCCCTTCCCAGGGTGGAAAAGAAGGTTGTCACCGTCGTCACTGGAATCCGTCGATTCAAGAAAGTTTGCCATTATAAGAAATCGTATGTGGGAGGGTGGAGTTTCTTAAAGTTATTCGTTTCCGTTCTTTCGACTCATGGCGTGTGCGCGTTCCACATGTGTGCGTATGGGAACGAATGTGAAGAAATTTATTTAATAAGAAGCCATCTTGAATATTTTCCTTCTCCAATAGCGGAGTTGGCAGCCAAGAATAATAAATTACCTGCTACGTATATGTGAGAGGGAAAGTTTCAGGAAGTGGGAAAAATCAGAACGATAACTATTAAAGTGGCAAGTGGGGTCCTACGTTCGAATTTTTATTGGTTGCGTTAAAATTCTGAGTTTACCACTTGGAATACGCTCTCATAAATTGCCGATTAAAATTAAAAACTAAATTGCTTATTTGATTCATAATTTTTTTTAACATATTCAGATAGTAACAAATTGATGAATAGTTTCTTGCCGTGAAAAATAAGGTCATCGATCGTATTCATTAAGCCCAAGAATTTTAATTTCCGCAACCATCCGCAAAGTACATCCATTTTTCTGTACCTTTGTCTTGATAAAAATCTGCATTCACTCAATGAACTTTTACTTTATGTTTTCCGTTTATTGGTATAGTTGAAATAATACCCTTATTGGTGTGCGTCATCGATTGTGACGTATATCCGGGTTTTCGGCATGTCGTTTATTTTATTTGCTATTTTGACATTTAGCTAACTTTAAATTCGATGAATAAAATCATCAGGATCGTATTCAACCAAATAAGACAATGCTATGAAATTAATAATTACCAGTTTCTTTTTCTAACTGAAAATACTTCAGAATTTTCAAAATACTGATGTTTTTCCGTGTATCTATGCATATTTTTGTATTATTCAAATAAATAAAACAATAAAATTAATATTCACTTTTCATAAATAATAATTGACCGTAAACAACAAAGTACAGACCTGGCGAGAACTGTCAGTGTGACAGTAGAAAAAGACGTAAGACACATTGCCGCTACGAAAGTAACGCCTTCAGAGTGGTTTGAGCTCTCTATTGATAGGTTGCGCTTGCGCGTAATCTAAACATCAACCAATCAAATTTTTGTAAGTCGAAGATTAGGGTTAACGTTTGTAATACATTTGAACGGTTCATTATTGTGATATTTTGATTAGGATTAATTACAGATCTGCCTTTTTTTCCATCTCTTCCTACGTAATGTGTGTGAAGGACATGAACAATCGATGACGCACCCCAAGAAGGGTATTATAGTTGAAATAATACCCGAATTTTTGTACTTTTTTGTTTCTAGGTAACCAGCCGGTAACAAAAACTACGTCTCATTTCACATTTTTGAAGAGCGCGAACTCGATAAAATTTCACAATTTTACCACGCTCCATACCGCAGTCTAGAAATGTGTACATTGGAAATGTAGCACTATAGTGGAACGCGTTTGATGCGATAATTACAGTCAAGCAAGGTCGGACATGGTTAGTACTTGGATGGGTGACGACCATGCCAGGGAAAACCATCGTATTTGGCCCGTACAGCCTGCAGCGGACTAGCATATCACAGCTCGCAGGCATTATACCAATGAGCACGAGGTATAATGTAGATATGCCGTCTTTCGGAGGAGACGTAAAACCGAGGTCCCGAGTCCATGGATGTTGGGCAAATATCATTTACCATGTCAGAACTCAGAATGTATTTTAACCGTTCTTCTTTTTTTTGTATCTTTATGGCCTCCACCTTGTCTGCACCTAACGATAGCTGGTTCTCGCTTTGACCATTTAAATTTTAAATAATCGAAGACTTTTGCAATAATTGTAACTCGTTGAGGCTAAGTAGTAAGATATACATATATTATGGTTGTAGTAGAGCAGGATCAGACACTTGCTCTGGATTTTTATTTTATTTAAATGTTTATGTTTGTCATAGATCATCACAAAACTGACAAGAATGACAGATGAGTGCAACAAAAATTTTGTTGCACTAGTGCAAAAAAGAACCACTTTTTCCATTAAATGTGTTTCACAAAAGTGTTGTTTTTTGCATGAATGTAGAAAAAATTTGTTTATAATGCTGGTTGTCATGCTTTCAAAAGTTAGGTTCCGTTTTTGTCGCTGGAAAAGTTAGGGCAAACTTTTTTCGTTGTCATAATGACAAAATGGTTTTTTTATACATGAATTAAATTGACATGAATAATATATTCAAAATATTATTCATGATAAAATAATAAAAGTTGATGTGAGGATTACTATAGAAAAAGTGACAAGATTCAATTAATAAATAAATTCCCTAATATTTCATAGCTCCTACAAAGAAACTGTTTTTACAGCAAAACGTTACTCGTTTGTGCAAGTCAACTTGAAACATTCTAAAACGGGTATATCGCGATGGAATAATGACAGTCCACATTATAAAGTACATACTTCATAAATGTATAGTCGACATTATAAAGCAGTTGAAGCAAAAAATATAAGAAGCGAGTAGTCCTCGAGTACATTCAAGATGGATGTCGGGAATACATGCCAAAATGAGGCACTACAGAAACAAGTACAAAAAACTTGAGCGCGATACGAACGTTTCTTGCCAGAAACAAGAGGCGAGGACACTGAACGAAAAATTGGAGAGAGAACTTGTCAACGTTTTTTTTTTATTTTTTGTTTGCGATAAGAGGAGAGACGCGACGGTATGTAATATAAAGGTGTTTTCAGTGTTATTTGTCCTGGCAGAGCTCTTTAAAACATCAAAAAGATTGTATACTATATCGCGATATATTCTATAGAGGATGTTTAGTTTGAAAAATGTAAAACGGATCATTATTATAATTCAAAAAATTATGCTCCGGAGATTTTTCAGTAGAACACCCACAAGAAATAATTTGAAATAATTCAGTTATCTTCAAAAGTAATGGTTATTCTTCTAGAAGGAGGAGAAACAAACCTATAAACGGGTGGTTCCAGATGAAGTCCGTTTATCTGATGTTGCTAAACATCTTTCTATCCAAAATACCACTTACAAAAGATGTAGACTTTGCAGTACGGAATTAGCAGAAAAAATTACAAGGTATACGTGTTCTTTCTATCAGGTGACCTTATGTATTCCAAATGTAACAACAAAGTTTAACATAAACACAATTAAGTACCTACCAATTTTTACAAAAAAAGGTTCAAAGTTCATGATAAATTGTATCACGCCCCTGAAAGGGTTAGTTAATACAAAATCTATTCACTAATACACTTTCACCGTTTGATTAATAATTTTTACCTACGACCCCCCCTGTACTCAGTCAATAAGACACATTCGGTATCAATGTAATGACGTCTATTACGCACTGTAAAAAAACGCACAGAAAAATGTACTTTCGATTATCAACAATTTATTAATAATGATTAAACGTTAGTTCTTTAATGTGCTTCTTTCATTGGTAATCGAGTAATAGAGATGGAGTTTACCAAGCACCTCTAATTATGTAACTGTTATTTCTTATGCTTCTTATAAAAAATACAAGTACAAGTAGGTCGTAGGTAAAGTATAGTACGTAACTTGTGTTGTAGAGCATTTTACGCATGAATGGAAAAGTAATTCCGTAATTCCCTTACCACACACGTTACGTAATATACTATTATCTAATTCCGCTATCAAATGTGACACTTTACGTCACTCCTTGACGTTAGGTAACGTCACATTTTTCATAACCTTCATATACCATTTATGAAAAGTAGTTATGTAAAAACTTTACGTAACTGTTTATGTTTCAACATAGAGATACCACATGAGTTTCAAAGAATAATTCATTAATTAGGTAGGTACTGTCAAAATTGACAATTATTTCATTATTTAAACTGTACAATTAACCCATTATTTTAATTCAATAGTATTTTGAGATTTATAAACATTGAAAACATTATTCAGGACACAGTTATTTAAAGTAAGTCAATTTTCTGGGTGAATACATCATAGTAACAATAATTCTAACACCATTTGATTCCACTTCAATATTATCATTGTAATTGTAAATTTTATTGAATATTATGAAAGCGCGGAATTAGATAAAACGTTGTACGTAAACACGTTATGAAGAGAGCGACTTTGTTCAACACGCGTAATTTGCAGAACTCGCTAGCGCTCGTTTTGGCAAATATTACGCTTGTTGAACAATATCGCTCTTTTCATAACTAATTACGTAAATATCTATTTTAGTTGACATTAACTTTTTGACTCACAATATTTGAAATCTTAATCGAATGTCAATAAATGTTAAACTTAATTGAATAATTTTAGCAATTGATCTGACAACGTCTTGAAGTTGTGTTTCCGCACTCGGCTGCTTCACCGAACGACTTTATTTTCCGCACTTGTTAGGTAGATAGCTATTTTAATGTATTATCATTTATTTTCCACGTAAACCTCTACTAAAAAGTCGTTTTTTTTTTACCAAATTTCTCTAATAAACATTAATAAATTGAAAAATTAAATTATATAACATAGCGTACTTCAAAGAGTATTCTTTTTTTAATTTCTTGGGAAATTAAACCACAATATTTTTAAATTCTTTATTTCAACGTTTCGGTAGCGTTCCAGCTACCGTTGTCAAGAAAAAATAAATAGAAATTAATTTGTATCCCTAACTGACACAACAGAAAAAATTTGACAACTGTTGTGTCAGTTAGGGATAAAAATTAATTTATACTTATTTTTTCTTGACAACGGTAGCTGGAACGCTACCGAAACGTTGAAATAAAGAATTTAAAAATATTGTGGTTTAATTTCCCAAGAAATTAAAAAAAGAATGAATAATATACCACAAGGAACATACAGAAGATATTCAAAGAGTATGGCGTAATCTTCAAATTTTATTTGAAACTTTCTCGTGTATCTGCATTTTCCACAAAGATACATACGATTTTCCACGTGAACCTCCATTTTTTTGACCCCACATCATTTTCATTATTGTTTCAATAACAGACTCTATTTTTAATGTAATTTGTTGAAATTTTTGTTGTTAATATTTCATTAATATTGTTGTTGTTGTTATTACGCGGCGGCGCGTATAAGCCGCTCTCTCACCTGCTTTTCCACCTTCATTGGTGCTCCCTTCTCTTTCTTACCTGAGCCATGGGTGTATTCTTTTGTATCGCGATCACTTCTAAATAGGTTCATCATGAAGTTCATAAATTTTTATATATATCATCATAAACACTATAAAAAGTTTGCTGAAAGACGTCTGATTTAAGTATTTATTGTAAATAATTGTCTATTATTTAAAAAATCTAATATTTATAGCAACACTGTATAGTAGTTTCGAAAGTAGACACTTCGAAGTTTATAGTGGTAAAGTCATTGAAATATATTAATTTCGAAAAAAGATATAATTGAATGAAGTCTAGAAAAAACAAGTAAAATTAAGCATAAAAAAACCAGATTTTTAAGAAGCATTTGTTTAAAATTCGAAATATTGATGGCTTTGCTTTTATAACGATAATGTTTAACGCTCATTTGCAATGCTAAATCTGGAAGGAATTATCGCTGAGATAAGTATTAATTAAATAGGAATTATAGTTGTTTTTTGACTTTTTAGCTCTGGTTTTTTATAAATAATAGTTATTTATGATATGAGTGTTAAAAGTGAGGTTTTATTTTGTGAGTGAAAACGTTTGTGAAATGAGCGGAGCGAATTGAACAATTTCACGAACAAAATAAAATCACTTTTAACACAAATACCATACAATGTTTTTTGTACAACTTCCCTATTTTGATAATGAAACGAGCGAATTTGCAATGACAATAAATTCAAAATGCATTTTAGTATTCAAATAATCAAAAGATTGTTGTGAATGGCAGACGTTTACATAGCAGCGTGCTAAAAATATTTTTAACACTAGTGTTAAAAGTATTTTTAACACGCTGCTATGTAAACAATCGTTTTTAACATTGTTTGCTATCATTAAAAGTGTCACTTTTAATGACAGTTGTACAAAAACTGATTTTTCAACTAGAAAATCTACTTTTTCAAATTTGAGAGTATTTCTATTTCTATTTATATCTGAAAGCTGAGATCTTTTCCTACATTTCACATGTGTTTATTGGAACTTTAGTTCTTTAAGTCAACTTATGTTTGAGCGACCAGGGGTCGCGACGCAAAAGATCTGACCGTTACGTTACGCTACGTTATGTTACGTTGCTTCGTTATTTGCCTTGCTTGCGTGTTTGTGCTCTCTCCTTAGTCTCTCTCGTTTACGAAGCAGCGATTCATATGCTCCGGCCGGGATTCGAACCCGGGCCGCCCGCGTAGAAGGCGAGCATTCTACCACTGAACCACCGATGCTATATTAAAATCCTATGCAAAGCTGATATTCGCGATTGATCTTTTTTGTTCATTTTAAAGAAATTTAAATTATTTTATTCGGAATTTATTTCAATACGATCGCGCAAAAAATGGTATAAGCATCTCGAACGTTAAAGGTAATTACAACGTTTGTACGTAGATTCCTCTCGTAAAATTGGACAAAATGATATGAGGATTAAGGGGTTTAGCACATTTACTTTTCAAAATACAGGGTGTTGAAATTTTGAAAACTTGAATGTTTTAATTCGATAACTTTAAAATGGATGGATAAATTGATTTGACATTTGGCAGGTTGTTTTTAAATGTAAAAGGGCATATTTTGAAAGAATTAATAGTTTGTGCAACTTGTGTGGATATGATGGCCTTATCGCACGAGGACGACTCCGTAGGCGGAGTGCTCAATCGTTCAAGTGCGATATGGACAATCCACACGAGTAGAGCAGCATATTTTTTCTA
>CAJUYG010000499.1:118722-133994 GCA_910591675.1 Galerucella calmariensis
CGTGCGTAAAATGCTCCTTACCACACACGTTACGTAATATACTATTATCTAATTCCGCTATCAAATGTGACACTTTACGTCACTCCTTGACGTTAGGTAACGTCACATTTTTCATAACCTTCATATACCATTTATGAAAAGTAGTTATGTAAAAACTTTACGTAACTGTTTATGTTTCAACATAGAGATACCACATGAGTTTCAAAGAATAATTCATTAATTAGGTAGGTACTGTCAAAATTGACAATTATTTCATTATTTTAACTGTACAATTAACCCATTATTTTAATTCAATAGTATTTTGAGATTTATAAACATTGAAAACATTATTCAGGACACAGTTATTTAAAGTAAGTCAATTTTCTGGGTGAATACATCATAGTAACAATAATTCTAACACCATTTGATTCCACTTCAATATTATCATTGTAATTGAAGATTTTATTGAATATTATGAAAGCGCGGAATTAGATAAAACGTTGTACGTAAACACGTTATGAAGAGAGCGACTTTGTTCAACACGCGTAATTTGCAGAACTCGCTAGCGCTCGTTTTGGCAAATATTACGCTTGTTGAACAATATCGCTCTTTTCATAACTAATTACGTAAATATCTATTTTAGTTGACATTAACTTTTTGACTCACAATATTTGAAATCTTAATCGAATGCCAATAAATGTTAAACTTAATTGAATAATTTTAGCAATTGATCTGACAACGTCTTGAAGTTGTGTTTCCGCACTCGGCTGCTTCACCGAACGACTTCATTTTCCGCACTTGTTAGGTAAATAGCTATTTTAATCTATTATCATTCATTTTCCACGTGAACCTCTACTAAGAAGTCGTTTTTTTTTACCAAATTTCTCTAATAAACATTAATAAATTGAAAAATTAAATTATATAACATAGCGTACTTCAAAGAGTATTCTTTTTTTAATTTCTTGGGAAATTAAACCACAATATTTTTAAATTCTTTATTTCAACGTTTCGGTAGCGTTCCAGCTACCGTTGTCAAGAAAAAATAAATAGAAATTAATTTGTATCCCTAACTGACACAACAGAAAAAATTTGACAACTGTTGTGTCAGTTAGGGATAAAAATTAATTTATACTTATTTTTTCTTGACAACGGTAGCTGGAACGCTACCGAAACGTTGAAATAAAGAATTTAAAAATATTGTGGTTTAATTTCCCAAGAAATTAAAAAAATAATGAATAATATACCACAAGGAAGATACAGAAGATATTCAAAGAGTATGGCGTAATCTTCAAATTTTATTTGAAACTTTCTCGTGTATCTGCACTTTCCACAAAGATACATACGATTTTCCACGTGAACCTTCATTTTTTTGACCCCACATCATTTTCATTATTGTTTCAATAACAGACTCTATTTTTAATGTAATTTGTTGAAATTTTTGTTGTTAATATTTCATTAATATTGTTGTTGTTGTTATTACGCGGCGGCGCGTATAAGCCGCTCTCTCACCTGCTTTTCCACCTTCATTGGTGCTCCCTTCTCTTTCTTACCTGAGCCATGGGTGTATTCTTTTGTATCGCGATCACTTCTAAATAGGTTCATCATGAAGTTCATAAATTTTTATATATATCATCATAAACACTATAAAAAGTTTGCTGAAAGACGTCTGATTTAAGTATTTATTGTAAATAATTGTCTATTATTTAAAAAATCTAATATTTATAGCAACACTGTATAGTAGTTTCGAAAGTAGACACTTCGAAGTGTATAGTGGTAAAGTCATTGAAATATATTAATTTCTAAAAAAGATATAATTGAATGAAGTCTAGAAAAAACAAGTAAAATTAAGCATGCAAAAACCAGATTTTTAAGAAGCATTTGTTTAAAATTCGAAATATTGATGGCTTTGCTTTTATAACGATAATGTTTAACGCTCATTTGCAATGCTAAATCTAGAAGGAATTATTGCTGGGATAAGTATTAATTGAATAGGAATTATAGTTGTTTTTTTGACTTTTTAGCTCTGGTTTTTTATAAATAAACTGATTTTTCAACTAGAAAATCTACTTTTTCAAATTTGAGAGTATTTCTATCTGAAAGCTGAGATCTTCTCCTACATTTCACATGTGTTTCTTGGAGCTTTAGTTCTTTAAGTCAAGTTATGTTTGAGCGACCAGGGGTCACGACGCAAAAGATCTGACCGTTACGTTACGCTACGTTATGTTACGTTGCTTCGTTATGTGCCTTGCTTGCGTGTTTGTGCTCTCTCCTTAGTCTCTCTCGTTTACGAAGCAGCGATTCATATGCTCCGGCCGGGATTCGAACCCGGGCCGCCCGCGTAGAAGGCGAGCATTCTACCACTGAACCACCGATGCTATATTAAAATCCTATGCAAAGCTGATATTCGCGATTGATCTTTTTTGTTCATTTTAAAGAAATTTAAATTATTTTATTCGGAATTTATTTCAATACGATCGCGCAAAAAATGGTATAAGCATCTCGAACGTTAAAGGTAATTACAACGTTTGTACGTAGATTCCTCTCGTAAAATTGGACAAAATGATATGAGGATTAAGGGGTTTAGCACATTTACTTTTCAAAATACAGGGTGTTGAAATTTTGAAAACTTGAATGTTTTAATTCGATAACTTTAAAATGGATGGATAAATTGATTTGACATTTGGCAGGTTGTTTTTAAATGTAAAAGGGCATATTTTGAAAGAATTAATAGTTTGTGCAACTTGTGTGGATATGATGGCCTTATCGCACGAGGACGACTCCGTAGGCGGAGTGCTCAATCGTTCAAGTGCGATATGGACAATCCACACGAGTAGAGCAGCATATTTTTTCTACGACCCACTTAAGAAAAAATCTAGAGAATAAAAATTTCTTAAAACTGTAATATAACTTCAAATTAAAAATTTAACAATTCAATTTTATGTTTCCACTAATTTTGTGGTAAATGAATGTCCCATTTGTATAATGCTACGGTTTCCCTTTTTAAATATACGATGCTGTTATAAGCAGATGTTGCCAGTCGGACTCCCTCATGAAGGGTACCGTACCATTATCTATAATAATGAATATTCTGCTAAATATTTCAAACGTCTACCTGTTGTCGTTATTAATATCAAGCAGAATAAATATTCAAAAATGAAATACACAATAAAAAAAACTTCTTCACGAGGAATCGAACCCGGGTCTACCGCGTGAGAGTCTGGTTTGCTTACTACACGGCCACCGAGGCATATGCAAATTGTTTATCTATAACGTCAAATGTATTACATAATTTTTGCTTAAAAGGAACTGAAGTTCCTACCGTGTGTCCCGCGACACGTTCTACCTTTTTTATTTTCTCAGAATATTAGAAGCCCAAAATTATTAACTTTTAAGTCGAGTTGTTAATCAATTTGGCTCCCGTTCCGTTCGCCCGTAACTACGAATTGACTAGTACCCTTGATTATATACACAATTAGTCTCAAGGCTAGTACTGACATTAATTTTATCTCGTAAACATAAATTTAGATTAAATTTACAGAAAAACTTTTTAGATAAAATTTGTGGAGAAATGTATCAGCTACAATTTTATATTTAAACATTTTTCTGTATTTTCATTATTTAAACAATTAGAGTGATAAAACACACAAAATTTACTAAACGATTTTCCGGAAAATTGCATGCCTATCATCGTAAAGTTTTCCTCATGCTGAACACAACCCTTTTATATACTCAATTTTGAATTTTTTTTTGTATTTTTTGTGAGGTTTTATGTGTAGGTGTACTTTGACTAGGATAATTTGACGTTTTAAAAGACACGATTTGATTTATTCATTTTAATTTTTTTTAGCGAGAATTCTGATAATAATAGAATGTGATTGGCTGACGAGAGTGAATTCTTTTTCATTATTCACTGGTGTGAAGAATTTATATCATTATGCAGCTAAATATTTAAAAATTATTTGTGCGTTATCATTTAGTCGTGGAGGAATCAAATTATTTCCAAAAATAAAAAATGTTATTTCAGCTTTCAACATCCTGTATATACACATGCAAGCGTGTATCCGCCTTAAATGTTCATACCAAAAATCAATCTCAAGCTTCTCCTAACTTTTTACCAGCCGCTTGCAAAGGATCAAAATTGTTATGTAAATGCTTTCTTGTATGTAAATTTCAGAAACTTAAATGAAACTTTCGTTCAACGTTATACCCGCTCCATGTGACATGGGAAACGTATCTCACGATGGATTTATGGCGATTTACCTCAAGATTTGCATACATCATTGTTGAAGTTTGTCCCACATGTACAAAGACTACAAAGAGTTATGTAAAGGGAACCTATAAAACTTATTTAGAATAGATTTATTGTAAATATTCTAATAAGTTCGACTTAGGTGGTTATCGTTGCTCTTGAGAATATGAATTGTAATAAATATTTATTTATATTTCCAGGTCACATTTCTCATAAGTTGATTCAATTCTTATGATTGAATTCATTGTAAAATCTATTTTTAAAATTTATACAGCTGAAAGAGATTCATCTAGATTATATCAACCATTTGAAAATATTTAATGTGTGAAAAATAAAAAAATTGGAATTAGTGAAAAAATTAAGGAATTTCGACTTGCAATATTTGCTCTTAAGCTTAAGCTACATACTCAAATTGAATAATGTGATTTGGGAGTATATCCAATTATATTATGCTTTCTTGGTGACTGTAAATTTAGGCTTCTACAGGGTGGTTCTTGAGTAATTTTACATAGAAATACAGCACAATCTTCACTTTAAAATATTGCGATTCAAATCTAACTAACCTCAATAAAATGTGGATGTATAGTAGCAGTTAAAATATGTATGGTACTTTGAAGGGAAGTTATTGAAAATTTTAAGAAAAAGTAAACCACACGAAAAAAAAACATTATAACTTTAATAATTTGTCTAAAATAAATGTTCGAAACCGTATATTCGAAGTACCATACATATTTTTCATGTTAACTGCTACTATACCCTGGTACTGTTCATCTTAATACTAAAAAAAGTAATTATCATACACACTGCATTTTTCGCACGTAATTTCATTAAATAATAATCATGTTGTTAATCACTAAAATGTGATTATCTCTAAAACCGTTGAGATTTGGAGATACTAACAAATATAAAAAAAGGTAGAACGTGTCGCGGGACACACGGTAGGAACATTAGTTCCTTTCAAGCAAAAATTATGTAATACATCTGACGTTATAGATAAACAATTTGCATATTCCTCGGTGGTCGAGTAGTAGCATACAAATTGGACATTCAAGAACTGTACGTTTACCACAAAAAAATTAGTTAAACATAAAATTGAATTGTTAAATTTTCAAGTTGAAGTTATATTACAGTTTATAGAAATTTTTATTTTCTAGATTTTTTCTCAAGTGAGTCGTAGAAAAAGTATGCTGTTTGACTCGTGTGGATTGTCCATATCGCAATTGAACGATTGAGCACTCCGCCTACGGCGTCGCGCTCAAACGTCGTCCTCGTGCGATATGGCCATCATATCCACACTAGTTGCACAAACTACTATTTCTATCAAAATATGCCCTTCTACATTTAAAAACAACCTGCCAAATGTCAAATCAATTTATCCATCCATTTTAAATTTATCGAATTAAAACATTCAAGTTTTCAAAATTTCAACTGTATTTCGAAAAGTAGATGTGCTAGACCCCTTAATCCTCATATCATTTTGTCCAATTTTACGAGAGGAATTTACATGCAAACGTTGTGATTAACCTTAACGTTCGAGATGCTTATACCATTTTTTGCGCGATCGTATTGAATTGAAATAAATTCCGAATAAAATAATTTAAATTTCTTCGAAATGAACGAAATGTCAAAAGTGACATTTATACTTCTCGATCAGTTCAGATCATATTTTGCATTTTGGTGAAATTGTTTTTATGCTATTTATTAATTTTCTACGTCTGAACGGTAAGTAAATCACTTACCGACGTGTTAAACTCAGAAACCAGTAAACACAACCTACCGTCCTGACAACCGATGCTGTAAATAAACAAAAAAGATCAATCGCGCAAAAAAAATTATGGCAATAATAGTAAAAATTTATCCCAACAAATTCAAGTAGATCACCAGCACTGCAAATACCAGCTTTGCATAGAATTTTAATATAGCATCGGTGGTTCAGTGGTAGAATGCTCGCCTTCCACGCGGGCGGCCCGGGTTCGATTCGCTGCTTCGTAAATGAGAGAGAGACTCAGGAGAGAGCACACACACGCAAGCAAGGCATATAACGAAGCAACGTAACATAACGTAACGTAATGGTCAGATCTTTTGCATACATAACCTGGCGTAAAGAACTAAAGTTCCAAGAAAGTTTTCCGTACATTTATGCCGTATACGTGGCCTATGTGGCAGTCTCTACAAAATACATCGAAATAGTTACAAAATTATGATTTCTTATATCTAAAAACTCCCAAAATCAAATTTTTGTGCATATTTATCAAAAAGCGTTGAAATATTTGTGAAAAACGGAAATTAAAATTCCATTCTCAACACCCTGTATCTCTTTCAATATCAACATTTTATTGAGGCTATTCGAATTAAATCGCAATATTTTAAAGTGAGGATTGTAATGTAGACTCCGTTCCACATTAGAAGAACCCACTAGAGTCTAGAAGTTGCAGTCGTATGCGCGAAGAAGCTGCACATATTGATGCAACTTCTAGACTATAGTGGGTTCTTCTCATGTGAAATGGAGTCTACTTCTCAGTACAATGTACAATTACTTATGGACCGCACTGTATATCGCTTCATCTACAGTAAATTGAAGGGTGTCGAAAATGTCATGAACGGGAATTTGTTAGTGTTGTTCTTGGTGTTGCCAGGCAATACGCAATACCTGCATTTATAGCAATGGCTATTTAGCATTTTTTTGTTACTTTTTTTTTACAATATACCTACTGAATACATACACATGAAACCGGAATCAATGTACATAATAAACTGAAACAAAACTGGTCAGGAAATATTTTTCTTTTGTTCGACTTTTTTCAAATCCTTTTATCGACTGGTGGAATCATGAATTTGAAAAGCAGTTAATCAAAGAACAAAAACGCCTAATGTTCAATTGTTTTGCATGTGCCAATCTAAAATTCATCGTTCTCCCGTGTTTTCTACTCTACTGTTTTACCCTCTTCGGCACAACACGAGTCCTCAGTATTCTAGTATACAGGTTGTCCTTTATTATATAGACAATCTGCAGTATCTATCAACATAAGCTGTGTACATTGGAATAAATTATCATGAACGGACATATTAATATTGTTGTGTCCTCTACATTTTAACTCGTTTGAACATTAAACTAGTTTATAATTTTGAGTTATTGCCTAGCAGCGTGGCAGTGTACATGCAACTCAGGATCTAACACTGAAACTACGGTAATGTTGGTTACTGTGTATGAAATTTACAAGTTTTGAAAAGGGTTTTTTTAAAGGAGCCGTCCCTTCGCCGGTACCACCGCAGCCTGCTGGGCTTATTGTGGATCCTCCTAGTGCTCTGACTACAGCCCAATCAGCCTATCCGTTCCCTGTATTAGCTCATAAAGGTTCTTTGCTGGTTGGTTGTAGAAGTCTTCTGCAGTCATTTGGAGTCTACCATACAATTTCTGCCTCCTGTGGTCCAGCGTCTCATAGTTGCATGATATATGCAGAGCTGTTTCGGTGTCCTTTTTGCATCTTCTGCATATAAGGTCTCCGTTATACAGCCCATTTCTGTTAAAGTGCTTCTTTGTGATAAAGTGTCCCGTAAGAAGACCCGTTATGGTGCGTAGTTTGTTTCTGCTCATGGAGAGCAGTTCTTTCGCTACTTTTTCTTCCCATGTGTTTGCCTGGGCGTATTCTTCCAGTGTGTATTGTGATGTTCTTTCACCCACCCTTTTAACCATCACCTACTGGAGCATCTGGGAATGCCCTCAGCTGGTTCGGGTCCGTTCATCGGAGTTGACGATCCTGCTCTTGCCTTTTCCATTGCCAGCGATTCCTTTGTGACTTGGGACCCACTCCAGTGTTACACTGTTCCGACTCGCCAGTCTTTTAAGTTCTTCGCCGCATTCCCATACCAGCCGAGATGTTACCTTAGAGCTCTGGAGTGCTTTAAGGGCAGCTTGACTGTCCCTGTAGATCCTGATCTGCCTGTTGTTGTAGGCTCTCATGTTATTTGCCCATGAACATGCAAGTATTGGATAGACCTCTGCTTGAAATACCGATGCGTATTTAAGAAGCAAGACAATTCCTTCATATTTGCTCGACTTGCTGTATATGCCCGCTCCGGTGCCGAGCTCATTCCTTAATCCGTCTGTTTACCAGATCAGTTCATTCGCTCTACTGAGTGATGGTGCGTTCTCTTCCTCAAGATCCTTTCGATCTTTGATAACAATCTTGAAGTTCTTGCGAAAGATATATCTGGTGGTCATGTGGTCTTTTAGCATTTTAAAGATGTCGTCATCCACATTCCTCATTTCTGTGTGTCCTCTCCCATGTGCCAAGTCATGGTCCAATGCTTTTTCCAGTCGAGTTATAGCTGCCCTTGCTTCGCACATTGGAAAGGGGTTAGTGAGTAAAAATTTACAAAATTTAAACAAGAGAAGTAGTTCGAAATGTACAAATTACCTTTCTGATGAGGACTAAATATGCCGATAATCCTGGAACTATGTCATTCAGTGACTAAATCTTTAATACGTTGAACTAGATTCCAGAAATTTTCATCTTTTAAACCTGTGTTGATCAGTAATGGTATATTAAAAAAAATTGTGTTACCTAGAAATAGTAAATCCCAGGTCGGTCTCCTTCAAAGGAAGCCAATGAGAACAGAGAGTGAAGATGTGCCAACCATTGGCTTCTTACGATTTCAGTTGTGATTCAGACTGTCTGCCAGTTAGCACGTGTTTTCAAATAGAGTGGACGAGCGGAAAATTTAATAATTTGACAGATCTATACCGGAATCGTCCTGTTCTGTGAGCATTGTGCGACTAAACTAAATGAATGCCAACCCCTTTAGAAGTAGTGAGGACCAGTCAGAAGTCACCGTTTGTATATAATATGTAAAATTGGAATATTTCAAAGCAGAACTATAATTATTGATTTTCAAACCAAATAGACTTGTCTATTCCAACAAAAATTAATTTTGGGAGATCATAAAATATTTTCACAAAGTATTATTACGGTTTCCTTTAATATTATCGTATTCAATAGATATCGAAGAGTAATTAGAATTACTCTAACGCTTTATAAGTCTACAAGTTATTTTGTCCCTTCTAATTGCAAACCAGCATGGTTGGTGCTACAAATCTTATAGAAATACCAACCCCGTTTGACTTTGAAGTGTAATGCCATAGCCGTCGGTGCCTATAGCTTGGGAAGTAGTTGTTGCTTCTCAGCTGAACGGTCATAGTTTTTGAAAAATATTTTTCAAAGCTTATAAAGTGTTAGAATAATTATAATCATTCTGCGATATCTACATATTTTTATATTTTAAATATTAATGTTTCAGTACCAGTCAATGTTTGCAGCTTATATTAGGGTCAAAAGTGGATTTGAAGGAATTTAGGATGAAAACGAAAACAAAGAGATGTACAAACAAAATATTTCTTTTTGCATACGATACTAGTCGAAATTGTGTATGTATTTTATAAGTGATGTTATCATACTAAGTAGGTATACATCAAATAATTCCTGAGGACACACGGTATATCGCTACGTGTTTCACAATAGGAAACTCTACAAAAGCTTAAAGATTGATCGGGGTTGTAGTCTCACACCCTTTACCGGTGTGTAGTGGTGTATGTGAGTGAGTAGCCTGTTTCCACGGCAACGTGGGTTTGTGGCCATTTGGGCCTTTTTTATCCCCCCTTTCCTTCGTGTCGACCGACATCGGCATTCATCTTTCGACGATTGAATGACTATTCGAGTAGATAATGATATTTGCATGCTGATGATCACCCTTTAGCGGTTTTCAGCGTACACGATTATCGGTGGCAGAGAGTATATCATTCCTGTACCTGTTTTTCTTTATGCTCGAGATCGATTAGAGGGGAGTTTAAATCGATTAAAGTGTGAGCGTAATTATGATTATAGAAAAAATATCATTATAATTTCCTAAATTATTCAATTTGTATTTCAGGTAGTTATGGAAAAAAACTGCTTAATTATGAAAAATGAGAATACATGAAGAACTCATCAAGTTTACTTCATGGGTCACTATTCACCCGTTGTTATGAGAAAATAAGTAAGTGGTTGTACTCAATAATCTCTAATCACATGCATAACGCATTTGAGTTAGCTCTCATTCAAGGAAGAGTGCCGCACGTGTTTTGATTAGACCAGAGCCTACAATAACTTACATCGCAATAAGTTTTACCAAACAAACACCAAATATATGAACAGCAAAAAGAGCTTTAGACTTCCGACATAATTTACCAGGGTTGGTTCATTCATCCTTCAGAAAATGTCTTCAAATAAATGTAAGGCTATAGCAGGCCTTTTAACAGGCCACTGTCATCTAAATCACCATATGCTGAGACTTGGACTGTCCTTGACTGAACAAGATCCACTTGTCGTCTTTGTTTGGAAGATGATGATACAGCAGAGCACATAATTTGTGCCAGCCCCTCTGCAGCTCGCATAAGGTATCTGATGTTTGACACGGTCCTTCTCTCGCCCTCATATCTGAAATATCATTCACCAAGCTACCACCGAATAGGTTTTGTATGTATGTATGTATTTTGGGGCGACATTCACTGAGACCTAAGAGATCTATTGTGCCCCCTCACTTCTACTCAGCTTCTGAGGAGAGTCTCAGAAACTAGTAGTTCCCTTAGTCCTATTTCCCGGAGGAATTTTAGGATGTCTGCAGGCTGCTATCCAGTAATCTTCTAGGTGCTGAGCTCTAGGATTCTGGAGTGCTGTGCAGTTGGAAAGTATGTGAATGAGGGCTTCTTCTTCCAATGACCCGTTAGGATCCCTGTTAAAGAATAGGTCTTACGGGGGTCAGTTAAGGGACTGACAAACAGATCCTTCAGATCTGTTAGGCAACCACCGCATGGCGCCCCCTACCTAACAAACTCAAAACCCAAGTTCACTCGGTGATCCCTCTTGCACCCACGCGCTTTCTTTTTTCACTACTCCAACTATAAAACGTCTTTCTCGTCCATGTGAGCGCCACCACACGGTCCAATCGAAGCCTATTGGTTTTGCACATTGTACTGTGGAACAGGACCGGGACATTGGATTTCAATTTTTTTGAAATAACTTCATTCAATAATCTTTCAATAAACAGGTTTTCTACAGCACGCGTCTCCTATTAAGAATACACAATTTTTCTATTCTAGGTTTTCTGAGGAAGAAACTCGGTTGGCATTGAATTTCATCTCATATCGCATTGGAAAACGTGGTATAAGGTAGATGCAAATCATTTTATCCAATTAAATTAGCCATACATCACCTGCATATGGTTTCAGCCTTATAGTCCAATAAATGAAGGCGAAAAATACCGTCAACATGGGCATCTGGTCCAGCAAGAAAATTTTTTTTTATTTGCGGTTACATTGAACCTCCAAAATGTCAGGTGCCTGAAATTTGTGGGAGGGTCGGAAAATGGCTCTAGAGATCCCGAAAATCCGTTTTCCGCCGATATCTCCCAAACTACGATCCCTGGAGAATTTTTGTTCAGACAAAAAAGGAAGAGCAGTTCATTACCTACAAAAGTTGTCCACACGATTTTCTCGTTACACCAATATTTCTTGCAAAATTGGTGGTTGAAAAGTTCGCAGTTTTCTGAAACTTAAAAACTGACGCTTCTAGCCCAAAATCTGGGATGGGGGACCCTGAAAACACACCAATTTCTATGTTTAGGCCTCCAGACATCTATGGTAGATGGCGCCACCTTGCATTTTCGCAACCGCGACATAATTAAGGCCATGAAAAGAAACATAAAAATGATTGATCTCTTACAGTGGGGTCAAAAAGTTATCGCTTTCTTTAAAATCGAGACTCTGACCTGCTTTTATTGGACAGACCAATCCTAGGGATGATTGTGTGCGAAAAGGATTGAAAATAGACGCTAAAATTGCGAAAATAACTTTCCGTATGTAGCGGGAACCCCAAGTTCCGCGGGTTTGCCTGGCGAGAACCAGAAATTTTTGGGATATTCATCGACCTCTCATTTTCTTCTTGTGTTCTATGGAAGCTGGTAGTCCACAGGAAAAACAATTGGCCTCGAAATTGAATTGTGGGCAGCTCTCTCTCCTCTTTTTCCTTTTAGGGCTGAGTAAGTAGTCATATCGTTTTGTCGGGTCCTTTATAAAGGGTTGGCCACCGATCTCCAACTTCCCATTCTTCATTACCGAATACCTCTTCCTACACAAGCGATGAACTTCCACAGACGATACCTTCTCCAGGAACTAATGGTGGTTGTCTTTTCTGGTCTTGCTAACATTTATTAGGGTTTCTAGTCCTCGGGTAACCGTTGTAACGTCTTCAGTCAGAGCTTGATCACAAATAAAACACACGGGCGTACTAGAATCCTCTGCGACTTCCATTTCTCCACAGGAATGAACAATATTTATCAAATCATTAGATGTCATTTCACCCACAACAATATTAATATTCTTAATTAAAAAAATGAAACCTCACCGTGTGCTCCAAAAAAAAGAAGCTCAAGAATTTTCAATATTTCCCTGTGTTTTTTATCAATAAAAATTTCAAAATTTATTATTTAATAATAACAATGAAATTAATAATGACTTGAATTTCACTTTTTACACTGAAAAAATCACGGAAGAGATAGAGTTTACATGTAAAATTGTCAGTTGTTGACAAACAATGCAGCAGAAAGCATCCACGTGTACATGCACTATAGCAGACGCCGTCGACCACACTATAGATGGGTGGCGTGGCGGCGTGCGAGAATAAAATGAGGCATCCATTACAACAAATTTAGAGACAAATTTCTTTTTAATGCATCAAATAAAATACTTGATACACATATCAAAGGAAAGTTCAGAATGTGACCTTTCATCGGGTATATGATGCTTGACCGGGAAGAATTTTATTGTAAAGAGAAAAAACTGCTCGAAAAAACTCAGAAGAATAGCTGTCTTCCCTCAGAAAACTGGAAATTTCCCCGATTTTCCTGAAAACCCAGGGGTCTGGGCCAAAAAAAATTATACCATCGGCAAGAGGATATTCTAACCTTTCTCCCAATATCAATTATAAGCGGGTTTGACAGTTAATCATCGAGAAATTCCCGATAAACCAGAGCGCTCGGGAAAACTCCAGAAATCCACAAAAATCGCCTCTTGGAAAACACATTATTCAAAAAAATACGGGCGAATTATTGGTAGCATTGTTTCGGAATAAATTAAGTACCCCCCAAAGAAGCATTATCCAATAGGATTGGCTGAAATAACTCTTAATAAAAATAATATGAATAAATCCATGGAAGCATTAAAAAATCTAGCAAAGACGAATTTTGGCATGGTTTTCCAATGACCCAGGAGCACGAATTGAGTGGATAAGAAGACGCCTTAGTAGCCACAGATCCTTTCTTTCACCCGCATTTTGATTCATTAAAAAATATTGATTTTTACTCGAGTTATTGAAAAATTAGTAATTCGGGCCATTTATCTCGAAAACTATCTAATTTTTTGAAAAAATGCTGGGGATCATTTTTGTGGGTTAAGAACTGCTCTTTATTTTTCGTCTGAACAAAAATTTTCCAGTGGTCAAATCTCGGCAGATATCGCGGGAAAACGGATTTTCTGGAATTTCAGAGCCATTTTCCCACCCTTCCACAATGGTCAGGTACCTGACATTTTGGGAATTTAATGTGCTTACCATAACCTGCAAATTTAAAAAAAATTGCTCTTGCTGGACCAGTTGCCCATGTTGACACCTTCGTTTACTGGACTATTACGAGAGAAAATTGTATGGAATGTTTCATCCAGATTCCGTATATTTCTTGAAATTTATTTTCATACTACTCCATTCGCTCTCGATAACAGAATATCTATTAATATATTCATTCATCATTATTCTGCTGAGTGCAGACCTGTAAACCACTTTGTTCTTTGTGCAATGGCTTTTTCATTGTGGAGACACGCAAGCATACTACCAGCCTTCAGAATAAAAGGCTGTAATCACCACGACCTGTCATTAAATTTTGGAGATGCTCTTGTAGAGAACGATTAGCGACCTTTGTCTTCTCGAGTATCTCCATCGAATCGGAAAAGTCTTGTTCATCGGATTTTCAAGTATCGTTTTTTGGGGGAAAAGATCTTGTCGGAAATAAGCCTGGTATTCCTTTCAGGATGTTAGCGATTTTAGACGTACCAGGACCGACTTTAATATATGACGTCATTTGTTATATCAACTAAAAATAAATCAATGCGTGCTACTTATTTTGTTGGAATAATAATAATACTATTTGTAACCTTACAGTTTGACTGAGTAGGCCAATACGATAAATAAAATTTGAAAAAAAATATTTCCTGCTAATATAAAAGAGAATACATTGTACTAAAACTAAAACAAAACAAAATTTATAGTTAATATTGAAATAAACGGCCAAGTGCGAGTCGCACATACACATACATGCGCGATCTCCTGTTTACTAGACAGGCGCTTTAACCTACTACGCCACGGCGCCAGCTACATGCTGCCGTTATCAATATAAAACAAAAACAACAAATCACGTTTGTTAAATATTTATTTCATTCCGTTCTTAGTATTTGTTGTTATAGCGGCATCAGAAATACTTCATAATCTGTGAAAATTTCAACTGTCTAGCTATCACCGTGCATAAAGCCTGGTGACAGACACACAGACGGACGGACAGCGAAGTCTTAGTGGAAGGGTCTATTTTTCACCCTCTGGGTACGGAATCCTGAATACAGTACTTGTCAATTATAGAAATTTTATTTTTTTACTTTCCAGATTGGGATTATCCTAACCTTTTGGTTTTATCTAGTACTAACTGATGGTGAATAAAAAGTACTTCAATTTAATTTAATGAATTCAATTATCAAGTGCGCAAAGTAGTGAGCATTGAACTAACTACACATCCAAGAGTCACGTTGTAAATAGTGAATAAAACATGGAGATGATAAATGGTGAATAAGTTCAGCTCCACTTGAATTAAATGCAAATTTCATTGACGTATACAAACCAAGTGGCGTAATAGTATATTAAGTATTAACCTTCCACCGGTGGCGCCAAGTCTGACAGACCCGACGCTACTG
>CAJUYG010000499.1:156345-182113 GCA_910591675.1 Galerucella calmariensis
CTTGGTAATGTTGTGAAAGCTAGTTTTATAGTTAGTTTAAAATTGGCAAAGTAATTAAAACCATTTTCTGAAGGCGAATTTATCAAGGAGTGTATGTTAGAAGTTTGCAGTGTTTTGTGTCCTGAAAAGAAAAATTAAATTGGAAAAAATTAGTTTGTCAAGACGAACTGTTGTCCGACGTATAGAAATAATGGCTAATGATATAAAAACAACAGTGACTGACCGTATGGCTGGTTTTGAATCATTTTTCATAGCATTAAACGAGAGCACCGATTTGTCGGACACAGCTCAACAGGCTATATTTATTCGAGGTGTTGATCAAGAGTTCACTGTTACTGAGGAATTGCTTGCTTTACAGCCGCTATAAGGAACCACTACAGGAGAGGACATTTTTAATGAAGTTCAAAAGGTATTTACAAGTTTTGCCTTGCCATGGTCAAAATCAGTTGGAGTATGCACAGATGGTGCACCTTCTATGGTCGGCTTATGTAAAGGTTTCATCGGAATTTTGACCGAAAAAGCAGCTGAATTAAATGTGCAAAAAGATGATTTGATAGTTCTGCACTGCATTATCCACCAACAGAACTTGTGTTCTAAGTCCATTGGAATCCAGAATGTTATGAATGTGGTAGTAAAAACCATGAATTTTATTCGATCGAGGGCTTAACCATCGTCAATTCAAGGCGTTTTTGGATGAAATATCAGCCGAATATGACGACGTAACATATTATTCTGAAGTCAGATGGCTAAGCAGAGGGAAAATGCTGAAACGGTTTTATGAGCTTATAAATGATATAAAAGACTTTATGCAAATAAAAGATAAGCCATTATCTGAATTGAGTGACCCAAAAAAGATATGCGACTTAGCATTTCTGGTCGACCTTACTGGCTATTTGAATGATTTAAATTTGAAACTTCAAAAACAAGGACAGTTAGTTAATGATTTGTACAGCCATTTGAAAGCGTTTCAGAATAAAATCCGCTTGTGGGAGGCACAGATGTTGTCTGGAAACAGTTACCATTTCACCACGCTCTCTGCGTTTGAGAATATTGCTTATGATCAATATGCTGAAGAACTCAAGGTACTGTCGGAGCAATTTTCGAACATATTCAGCGATTTCAGAAACATGGAAGACTGTTTCAATTTGTTTGCTACTCCAACAATGCTCCAATACACTTGCAAATAGGTCGAGATTCAAGAGAACTCACTCCTAAAATCTAAATTTGAAGACGTGGAGATGTGTAATTTCTACAAAAAATACCTCGAAGAAGACCATTTTCCGCAGCTTGGAAAATTCGCAAGAAGATTGATTTGTGCGTTTGGCAGTACTTATAAATGCGAACAGTTCTTTCCACTGATGAAAGTTAATAAATCGAAATATCGTACAAGGCTGACTGACGATAATTTGGAAAATTCTTTACGTCTTTATATCAGTGGAATTAATCCAAACATCGATGGATTAGTTTCCCAAGTTCAAGCTCAAGTGTCTCATTGATTTCGGTATCGCTATTTAACTTTCGTAGTTTGTAACAATTCCAAATTTAACAATTTAATTATAATGTTATCATTTCATTTTAGTCCAGTGAATGAAGGAGGAAAAAAAGCAAAGTTAACATTAATGACGCCCTGTTTTCATCTTCCGGTTGGAAGTTGCATTTGGTACATCATTAAACATGAGACAAAGTTCTGCATGAAAACGCGTGCGAGGGCGGAGAAAATGGCCCCAAAAGACCAGGAAAATAGGTTTTCAGCCAATATCTCCTAAAATATGGCAGTTAAAGATTTTTTGGTCAGATAAAAATTAAAGTTCAGTTAATTTTATACAAAAATGGTACTCATGATTTTTCTCGAAAATTTGACCGGTTTCGAGAAAAACGGCACCAAGCGCACCTCAAATAATGAGCTTCTGTACTGTATGCCGGAGAGCACAGTCCGTGTATTTAAACATCAGCGGCGGGACAAATTATTCTATAACTTTGTGAAAAATGCATATTTTCTCATAATTCAAAATTCATGTGAAAGAGGAATTCTGCTGCTAGCATACCCTGTGAATTGAGTCACGCTTGACTCTTTTGGCCATATCGGAAAACGGGTCAAACTTTCTGCTTCCGGGCAATTTTCTTCTCAGATGAGGCCCCAAGATATACTTATTAGGAAAACGGGCTATAAGATTAATTCTAGCGAGATGGACCTCACCAGTGGACCTGAATCTAGCAACAATCAGCTTTGCACATGTGGCAAAAAACTGAAGTTCATTAGGCTTTTGGTAGGAAAAACTGAAAATGCCTCAAGAGTGAAGAATATTTAACCATAATACTCAGCAACAATTTCTTGCAGATTCTCCGCAAATTTTTGCAAATTTTTTGCAACCAGACTGATTGAGGTTTTTGGAATAACGAGTTATAAACGTTCTTTATGTTTCATTTATTATAGAAAAATATATTTTTTTTATTTATTTATTTATCAACGGGAGAACCCAATATAATGATACATGAATAATACATTATAGACTAAAATATTACATAGAAATTTTTTAACAATAGTACCAGAGATTCGCGGGTTAATTGTCCGTGAATTGATGAAAAAAGTCTATAAAAATACATTGCAATTATGACATAAATCTGTTCGTCACCAGTCATCATCTGATTCTTGGTCAAGAACTTCTTCTGGGTCCAGAGCTCCCTCTAGCTTTACCCCGTCAACAACTTCTTCTGAGTCTACAGGTACAGTTTCCTCTAATTCTACCTCTTGGGATAACATATTATCGCTGTATTTGTAATTCGAACACTGGCGTGACTCACACGAACCACAAATAGATGAGCAGACGACACGAGCGCCACGTAGAGCACACGCGCGGCGAACGACGGAGGAACGAAAGTAATAAATTATAGCGTATACATTTAGATATACTGGTTTTTCTCCGGGGTATCAAAGGTATGACTTATATACATCGATGGAAAGGTGGGAATTCCCCCGTTACACCAGTTAAGGTGTTAAAATGTTGGAAATAAAGAGCAGGGAGAAAAATACCACCAAAAAAAAAGTGCGTTTTTTCCTTGAGCCCGCGTTTTCTAATTTCATTGAAAAATGGAGGACTTCGTTAAAAAAAGTAATTGCACAATCGAAAGGTAGACATTCTTAGCTTTCAAATGATGTATCATAGAGACCAATCGGATCATGTATAAATTTGTAATTGATGGTTGTTCACAAAATTTCCCCGCGATCCAAAAACAGCAAAAATTTGGGATTCAATAAACAACGATTGAATGAAAATTAAAAAAAAAGTAGGGTATACAAATTTCAGGGATGACAAAGGACCTTATAAGGACCCATAATCAAGAAAATTTTGAGTAAATTAGTGAAATACAAAAAAAAAATAGGAACAAATTCCTGGCGAGGTCAAAATTGCCCGGGAGCAGAAAGTTTGACCCATGTTCCGATATGGCCAAAAGAGTCAAGCGTAACTCAATTCACAGGGTATGATAGCAGCAGAATTCCTCTTTCACATGAATTTTGAATTATGAGAAAATATGCATTTTTCACAAAGTTATTAAATAATTTGTCTCCCCGCTGATGTGTAAATACACGGACTGTGCTCTCCGGCATACAGTACAGAAGCTCATTATTCGAGGTGCGCTTGTTGCCGTTTTTCTCGAAACCGGTCAAATTTTTGAGAAAAATCATAAGGACCATTTTTGTAGAAAATTAACTGAACTTTAATTTTTACCCCAACCAAAAATCTCTAACTGCCATATTTTAGGAGATATTGACTGAAAACCTATTTTTCTGGTCTTTTGGAGCCATTTTCTCCGCCCTCGCACGCGTTTTCATGCAGAACTTTGTCTCATGTTTAATGAGGAACCAAATGCAACTTCCAACTGGAAGATGAAAATAATTAATGTTAACTTTTTTCCTTTATTTACTGGAATATTTTGTTATTTTAATAAATTGATATTATAATAACATTGTCGTATTATTTCATGTCTGATATCTATCGCAAAAAATTATGAGCACTGCAACACTACTTTAAAATGTACTATTTTTAAATGCGGCCCGCGAACGTATTTGCACACTAAAGTTTGGCCCACAACATGTCAAAGGTTGCCCATACCTGTTCTAGAGTTACAGAACTTTGACAACTTTTGCTATCACTGATCTACAAATGGAACTGATTTTCATACATCTTGATTTAACCTCTCCTTTGGATTACTAAAAAGCCATTATGATGCAATTCTCTTAAAATTCAAACACAATTTGTATAGTTTTGACTTACAACGCCAACAGATAGTAGTTACTGTGTAATCTACAAAAATTTAACAGTAACTTCAAATTATTCAAGTAATAAACTGCTGTTATATTCCATCGCACCGTTCTGTAATCCAATATGTTCTACTTTTCGAAATTTATTCGCCTGTTCATGGCCGCTAGCTATAATGTATCTTCCATTTAATACTTCCAACTATATCTATTGTCAATTCCTTTTTATTTGGTACGATTTTCACTGCAGTAATCCTAGTTTTAATAGTATATTGTGTCACAAGTGCAAAAAAGGAGCTTTAGCAGCCAGAGGCTAATTATTCTCGAGCGAGGGCAGCTGGTAGTTAAGGGCTGCTAAAGCGTTTCCTGCATGTGTAACACACAGCTGTTTTTCGCCTACCGAATAATCTAAAAAATAGGAAAATGTATAAAAAAAACTTAGATATACTGTGACTAATTGAAAAGCTCAATGTCAAAGTAATCAATTCGGCAGCTAATCAATACTTTTCGTCTCATTTTTGGTGTTCATATGATTGGTTTTATAGTAAGATAGGCGAGAAAATTAAAATCTTCCAGCTTTGGCTTCTTTTGTTAGTTGCCTAAGATCTCCCTCAACTGTTGAGCTAGAAAAACAATCATAGTAGCTGAATTTCAACAGCACGGTATATACGAAGATTATTAACAATAATAATTAAATATTAAAGCATACCATTTGTGAAAATGAAAACTTTAAATCTATCCAAACCAGTTATTCGTTTTGTACATAAATTATGTTTCGCTTTTTTGGAATTTAAAATTAGACAATGAATATTTATAGCGTTTGTAAACAACTCATAAAGAACCTAATTGCTTTCTGTAATAATTAAGTATTTAATGAGGAAGAGAAAACTATCTCTAAGAGACCTCTTGTGGCATTAACTAGGTAATTTGAAACGATTTATTCGTGAAACAACTTTTTATGGCAAAATCGCATTAAATCAATTTTACTTCTTACTGATTGCCTGAATATAAAATTTGTAACAGAGATCTATCATTTCATTCAAATGTATAGTGTGTAACAGCCAAATGGAATAAATTCATTATTTCGGTTACTATTCATATTTTTTAAAAATCTCGAAAAATGTCAAGTACAATCCTCAATCAAAGATTACAGAATAAATATAGGATGTTTCACTCTAGGGCGGTTTGATTCAAGTTGCTGTCCGAAACGGACGCCGCTCTCATAAATTATGTTTACGATTCGCTTTTGTTGTCAATAACGAGATCGGTAGATACCAGAACAGTTCGAAGAGCTTATTTTATTTTAAGCTATACAGGGGTATTAATATATTTAAATTAATAGGATTCTTTATCACAAAGGTTTATTTTTAAATGTTAATAATTTCGAAAAATGTTCGGGATATGAATTTGAAAAGGTAAGTAAAAAATAAACTTGAATTTTTAAAATTAATCAATTCACAGTTTGTATCCAGCATCTTGGTAATTTTGTAATACTTATTGATAATCTATCAGATATTTATCACAAATCAAATTAAATATACTCATTAGCCTCCAAAATAATAGGGCCACTGAATCTTAAATTTGTTCTTTAAATAACGCGTATTTTTTGGATTGACAAGTTTAAAACAGTAAAAAGAGAAGCAGCTGCAGGACTTTATTGAAAAAAATTATAAATGTTGTGAAATACTCTAAGTTTGGAGTTTGGTTTATGTGTTAAATTTAATCTATTGTCTTTAAAATCTTTCAATATACATTTGAGAGTAAAATATATACGGACTCTGGTGTAGAGACTCGCATAATATTTGAAAGGAAATTGATTACATGGATGATGAAAAGAAAATTTAGTAAATTCGTTCAAAAGGAACTGACCAATTCCCCTTTGGTTATCTATAGAATTGAATTTTTCGATAAATATATTTTCCATCGCAATAACGTTCTCAACAATGTCCCTTGATGGTACACATAAGCCACTAAATTCATCCTTCTTTGTCGTGTAAGCTTTTAGTTTACAAAAAAAAGTTTCTTTGTTTATTAAATTATCAGCCGAATGGGCAAACTTTAAGCATGTTTCACATGAATGTTGTATTAGACATTTTTTTAACAAATACCCCGTAACATACACTAAAGCATTTCCTTCTGGGCTTGATAGATTTTGGTAATCTGTTGTGAACACTTTCAAAGGCACATTTTTAGTTTCTGTAGGAAAAGTGAACTGTTCTAGGCATTCTTTTGTTAGTTCAGAACCAATACTTGTTTATATAATATCCTTATTATAAAAATAAATCCGTAATTTTGTATTAGCAAATATTACAAAATATTTAGTGTTTAAGCTTTGCTATTGAAGAAAAAAATATTAATATGATTTTTTTCTCATTTCAACAATTAATTAATAAATTTAAAAAATATATACAACATAAATATAAAACACGAGCAACCAATTATAAACACCGTTCTAAAATAACAGCGCTCGACGGGCGAAGTCTCGTATAATATGCCAAATTAAATGCAAGTAAGGACGTAGCGACGATCTGTACCATTCAAGTCACCAGCGGCATCGGTGCTTTACGCGATAAATTCGAACGAGTGAAACATCTTATATTTATTCTGTAATCTTTGCCTCAATGTTTCAAATGGGAAGTATAGATTTGAAACGTCTCTTCATTATCTATTCAAAAATGTTATCGTTTTCAAGTTTATTGCAACAATCAAGATGGAATAAAACAAAATCATGTGGTTACCGAAATTTGCTACGATACAATCAAAAACTAAAATGTAACGCAAAACGTAATAAAATTCATAACACTAAAAAGAACTACGAATGTCAATGAAGTTGATGTTCAAAATGTTCACCGCGAACATCTTAGCAACATGACGCACCATTAGAAATTTTACATTGGACCTGTCGAATTTTTTTCCTTGTTTGAGAGGGACTACTATTATTATCCAAGGATTCTAAATAGTTATGCCAAGAGTTTTTTTGCTGTGTTTCACAACATATTTAGCTTTTGCTTCAAGCCTATTGTTCTTAATTTTGTTTTCCAGGATTTTGTGTTTTCGATAGAAGCTAAGGGCAGATTTAGATGAAGGTATTGCTTGTTCGCATTGAGTATTCCACCAAGAAACCAATGTCAATGCTGATGTAACTATTGCATCTGGAAATAGGTTCATAGAATCATCAATATTATTAAAGGTAGGTAGATAATGAAGAAAAGATTCGGCTTCCATAGAGAGGTACGGCCAATTAGCTTCAATAAATCGCCAATAGCTTCTAAGATAAACTTGTTCTTCCAAGTTATAAGGTATAATTATGGTATAATGATTATCGTGTAAGTCATCGGCTGTTTCCAGGTTAAGAAAAGATCAATTTTGGTATCACGTAATCTCAGATCAATGGATGAGATGGTACCAGAAGCAATATTCAAGTGGATATATATGATTCCGTATCTAGAAAGCATGTACGAGTGCAATTAAGTATGTTCTCAACAACCTTACCTCGGCCAAATTTACGTATGGACCCCCACATAGTATTATGTGCGTTGACATTACCTGCAATTATGAAGGGTTGGGGGATCTGGTGAACTAAGTCGAGAAGTTCCTCTTTTCATAGTTTTTAATCAGGTGTGATGTATATAGAGCATACAGTTAGTTTATAAAGGCAATAGGTAGTTGAAGATTTGATGTAAGGTGAAGATGAGTAGAATAAAGGTTTTTAGAAACAAATATGTAACCTCCACCACTAGCTCTATTGCAGACAGTTCGGATGAAGTGATATCCATCAAAATATCTAAGAGTGGGTTTGTTGGTTGAGTTAAAATTTGTTTCCTGGGGACAAAGGAAGTCAGGTTGACAAAGAGAAACGCAGTCGTTGGAGGAGCGGATAATATCCGTAGCAATTCCACTGAATGATTGTGAATTTTCTAGTTTTAATCAGTAGAGGTAGTTATCGTCACAATCGTTAGAGGTAATAGATTTGAAACTGGCAACATTGGCAACGCCGCTGGGATTCATGGTTCTTTCAATTTTTAAGAGGTCTATCTGGAACTGCATAATATATTTGTCCGAGGCTTCAAGGAGAGCTATAATATTGGTGCAAAATTTGTAAGTTTCGGTTAATTGATCATCGTTACCAAAAGTTTTGTTGGGTCCGTTTCAATTAAGTTTTCTATAGTCGAACGAGCAGTGGGGCTAATAATTTTGACAGGGTTTTGCTTTTTTCTTTATGGCTGATTTGGGTGCACGAGAGGCGTCATCAGTGGATGTATTGTCTTGGCTGTGCAAGGGAGGATCAGGAAAGAAGGTTACAGGGAGAGATTCAAGGTTTGAATCAGTTGGATGCATTCTTTTGAAGCAAGAGATAGTGAGGGTAGGTTTGGACAAACGGTGGAAGGGTTGATAGATTGTCGGTTGTAGATTTGAAGACAGCTGTGAAAGTAGGATCTGATGGAATATGGTGTTGGTGGGATTAAGGACGAAGAAACAGGTGGGTTTTAACAGGTTTCTGCAGTATGTCCAGCTTGTTTGCAAGGTAATATGTACTTTGACCGCTGAAAGCTCAATATGCTGGAGTTTATATGTCTTCTTCATGCGAACCAGAAAGGATGTTGGTGATGGAGTGTGCAAGCTGAAGACCAAGATCTTTTTCTACGCCCTGCTCGATGAGTTAATTTGGAATAGAGGGATATACATATAAGAAATCAATAGTCTTTTGAAAGTGCTAATGAGTCTGCGAATTGGGGAGATTTCTTCTTTAATGACAACTAGGATGTTTTTTTTTTAAGAAGGCTATCAACGACGGAAGTGGATCCAAGAAATATGCAAATACGTGGGTTGGATATACGGGAAGTATTAGTTATTTCTCTTGGCATCACGATTTCACCAATTGCCTGAATTTAATCCAATATCTGGAAGTGCATCAAATTCCTACTGGGGTATGATGTGGGTATCGAAGTGGCTTTTCTTGGGATGGTTTTAGTAACAGCAGCCCAGCTTAGAGCAGTAGAGTGTGTTGACGTATTTAAATATTCTGGATGACAAAATATTCAATAATTTAGGCTCAATATAGAATAATTATGAATTCACTCGTCACTTTTGTTGAAGATAACGTTAATGAAAACTGGAAACATAAAGGACATTCTTCACTCTCGAATGTCACACATAGAATGCGAACAAAGATTGTTCTTTGTCCTTATGCAAAAATTTAGAATTGAATACCTCTCCAAACATTGGGAGTTCTAGAATCATTGGCGACACTTATTTCCCTTTACACTACCACTACACCAACACCAAAACTTTACACTATCTCACGCGCGTCACGATAACCTAGTAAACTAACACTATGGTGGATAGTCATCCATATACACTAAATTCTTAGCGCGAGAAAATTTTACAATTGCTTTTTTCTCAATAAACTCTACAACGGACTATGAGGTATAGGTCCTTTTTCTATTTCAACCCATCATCACATTTAACAATTTCTATGCTTTCAAATACATCCAACATTCTATTGTAAGATACAACAATTTTACACTAGGTATCTAAAATTATTGACTGATTACAATATGAAGAAAGTTCAGCAACACAAACATATTTTGATATAGTTTAGTAACAAACATTTTTAAACAATGTTTGATTGTAGTTAAACAGCAACTGAGACGATGAAATATCTGATGTATTTATAAATTATTTTTTCTCTTATTTTTTGGAAATCAAACAATAATAAAATTTTTTATTTCGACGTTTCGGTAGCGTTCCAGCTACCGTCGTCAAGATTAACTAGTGATAGTAGTTATTTGTTTAACTAGGCAGCAAAGTAGTAGATTGACTGCCGAGGCTAGGAATTCAGCTAAGGCAGTCAATCTACTTTGCTGCCGAGTTGAACGTATAATTTTTTCTCCGATTATTCATAATGATATAGGAGGATTATTTGCAAATTATCTGAGGAAAGAAAAGGTGGCCTATTCGTTCAAAATTGTAGTAATTTTACCATCAATGTTAATAACAACTAAACAAATGTTTTTAAATTCTTGTTAAAAGTGTTATGTAATAATTGCTAATAAATGTTTACGTCAAATGTTTTATTCCAATTGAGTATAATCACTTTGCTACCTAGACAGAGAAAATAATACTTTGCTGATTGATATGTTTCAGCAAAATTAATATTTGCTGCCAATCGGAGAAAACATAATTTTTGGTCCCTATCTGACACAACGAAAATAATATGACAACTAGACAATCAATAATATTTTGGAGTTTAAGACTACTAAACTTTGTTGTCAAGTTTTATTAAGGTCCATTCATAGTAGATCACATCTCTGGTAAAATGTGAAATAAAATATTTTATTTTATGACATTCTAACGATATGATAGTCTACTGGAAATGGAATCCAGGGAAGTGCACGTTTCAGGAACGGTTTTTATTGGGATAGCGCTTTTTTTTGGAAATGTTGTTAATAAAACGCGTTTGTTGTTATTTTTTTTTTGTGTATGATTATTTTTGTTTTCAAAATATGTATGACTCAGTTTGGTGATTTTATGTATTGAAGTATGTATCGATTAACAACTATTCCAATGATAAATCATAAGAAAACCTGGATAAAAACTTATGATCCTGATAACGCAGGTAATTGATTATTGGAAATTTCTCTTTCTAACATTGGTAACCAAATTTGACTACATTCGGCTGAAATACTAGCTACAGATTTATCTGCATTTAGTTGTATTAAAGCACTTTCTTTGATTTTTCGTCTTTTATTATTGGGCTCTTTCAATATTATTTTTGTCGAATCCCATTGAATTTTATGCCTCTCTTCCCAAGCATGTTTACAAATACCTGACTTAAGAAACTCCCTATCTTTGATATATTTTTTATGTTCACTTATTCGGACTTTCAATGGTCTAGATGTTTCACCTAAATAGAATTTGTCGCATTCACAAGATATCTGATATATTAAATTTTTTGAAGATTGTTCTTCATTTTTTGGTTTTGTTTTTGTTAGTATAGATCTCAACGTATTGTTAGATTTGAAGCTAGTTCGTATATTGAATTGATTACCAATTTTCTTAATTCTTTCCGATAAACCCTTAACATACGGTATTGTCAAGTTTTTAAAAATTATTTTAGCTGAATTATTAATATTATTGTTATTATTATGGGGTATTAACAATGAGCCCTTCTCCATATTTTTAATTTCCTCATTCACAAATTCTGCCGGGTAATTATTGGCATTTGAAACAATTTTTAGTTTTCTCCTTTGTGATTTGATTCCCAAAAAATAAGAAAAAAAATAATAAGTAATGCCACAAGGAACTTACAGAAGGTATTTATAAATGTTTACCAAAAGGCAAAAAAAAATTTTGGGGTGCATTTGTTATTGTAGTCTTGAGTGTTAAATAACTTTGAAATTTTATCTAGAAATAAAGGTTCATTTATTTATTTTAATAATACCCTATCTGTTTTGAAGCATGAAGAAAATATACATATATTTTTTTAAATTCAAATTTGTGACTTTATAACATAGAAAAGTTTTCCAATTAACAATGTTATCTATCACTTCTTCTGAGTATAGAAATATTTGTTTTCAACTCCCCGAAGCTATTTCCATATGCCCCTTCCCTGTCTCTGATATTTACATTGAAGCTGTACTGTGAGATTGAGTTTTGAAACAAAGCGAATTTTAATATTCGCTTTCTATGCATAAAGAATCCTTCATATCGAATACCTGTGCTCTACAAGACTTCACGGAAAATGAAAAATCTTTATTTAATTGTATACGATATCCAGTATTGTACACTCTAAAAATTATTTGAATCCAATTTTTGGTAATTCTAATTTTATACCAATTTTTTCAAAAGGACAGCTACCAGCATTTTTTATCAATTTATATCCCAGTTATCTACACCAATTCACTTAGTACAGTGCAATGAATTTTGAAATTTTACCCTTATCACTCTATTTTGGCCCAAATAAAAGGACTTGCATACCATACATTTCAATAATTGGGTGACCAATGTTTGAATACCATGACATATCATAATTTTGGGCAACGAGAAATTCGACCAGATGTCCAAAGAAGCAAGTTCCACAAACAATCTACAAGTACAAACTATTTCAATTCCTTACTGCAACCTTTCAAACTGAAATCTAGAAAGATGTGGATCGAACGAAGAGCAACAAACTGCAAAAACTTGACCCAGACTAAGCAAAACCAGCTTAACTCAATAACATTTGTTGAATAAGGTTCAATTTCCAAAAAATGTCAAGTGAGCTGAAGTGTGTCTTTGGAAAAAAAACTATACCAGAACAATCAATAATTATTTATTTCAAGTTCATCTCTAGTGATCTACACATTTTAATATTTATAAAACGTTAAACCAATGACAAATCAAAACATTCTTCACTTTTAGTTTGTGTTATGTTTAAGGAGAAATATTTGCTCTAGGTTTATACATCTAATGAGACCATAGAGTTACTAAATATAGAGGCAACAAGCCAGCTCGGATTCCATCAGCATCTAAGAAAGAGGACATCCCCTCTCACCGAAGCTCAGACGGACATTCCCACTTACGCAGTGGCCTATGGCTTGTTGCCTCTATTTGTATTACTTCTAGGTATAAATAAGACAGTGCTTCACATTCGAAGATAATCTTATGCTTTTCTTCCATGCACAGTTCGTGTACAGTGTCCGGTAAGTAATCTCGTCACTTTCCTTATTTGATCACTGCTGAGGTTCAATAATCGTTTACCAGTGACTTTTTCACTTTTCCTTGAGATCTCTTTTTGTTCACGAGGTACAACCCATTGTAAATTTTAAAATTGACATTCTGCACATACATGCAACCTCCATTCAATCATCATCAGAAATTATGAAACTCTAATTTGTCAATCATTCAGTTATTCAATTATTCGTTAGAGTAAAACAACTTGTCTCTTGATAAATACTTTTTCGAGTGTATAAGATGAAAACGAAAAATCTTTATTTAACGGAATATCCATCCCATACTTTTGTTTCCATTTCACGTTGTACTCGTGAGCGCTCAAGGCACGACTACCTAGTTTAATTTTGGTTTTATTAAACTTTTACGTATAAATATCATGCAACTTTTAAAATGTTTTATTACAATACGAGTACCTAGGTATATTTAAAAGCACAGCACAACATAATTTCATTTAAAAATGAAAAATACGATACAGTAGAAAAATTGGTTTTAAAATAGCTTACACTAGATATATTATGACATGAATTTGCCAAAAATGAAGGTTTATCAATGCCATATATCATCAATTTTGACAAACATTTTTGTGGATAATTTAGAGAGAAAAATGTGGCTATAAGTAAGTAGATAACATATTAGAACAAGGACACCGCAGCTGTTGTTATCTGTTGCTATCAAAAAAAATTATTTTGATGGAGAAATTACTATAATTAGGCAAACAGCCATATCCAACGGTTATCCATTGCATGTAATAAATTAATTAATTAATAAAAAAGGGAAAAAGTGGCATTACAACTAATATTTCCTGGAAAAAACTAAGAAATACATGGTTACGAAATCATCACACATGCTGGTAATATTTCTAATATATTTCAAATATAATATCTTCAGCAATTTCTTTTAAAACAGAAAGCAATGTAAGTAAGAAATTGTTAAATGTAAAAACAAAAGTATACCATTAAAAAAGTCTAGGATATACAGGGTGGTCCGTAAGTGATGGTCCAAAATGAAATGGAAGATTCTTTGCCTCAGAATATTACAATCCGATGCAACTTCCTTCAATAAAATATTGGTGATAAGAAAGATACAGGGTGGCAAAGTTGAAATGTCAAAAATGTTTTTTCTCAGTAAATTGGAAGATTTTGGAAATACAAACGTAAAAATTTCAAGATGGGGGTTTTAGTGCTTGGGAAATCATAATATGCTATCCATTTCGATGTATTTTCTAGATGGCGCCACAAAAGCTATGTTGCTTTTTTTGCTACAAAAATATATACCTAAGCTTGAGGAAGGTTATGGCAAAATTATTGCAAATTATCAATGTTCTTGGTACATTATAGCTGATAATGAATTTGCTGACATCAACGACTACTAACGTTATCATTTTTGTGTTAATAAATGGAATAAAAATTATTAAGGGGGGTTTAAAAATGCGAATATCTCGAAAATCCGTTACTTTTGAGACTAATGATAAGTATACCTTTTGGTCGCAAAAATGATAGTTTTAACACGTTTCAATAAATAGAGTAATACCGTTAACGATACATAAGTTAATCGAACAGTTAGACCAAAAACATAGCTGTTGTGGCGCCCTCTAGAAAATACATCGAAAAGAATGACATATTATGATTTCCCAGGCATTAAAACCCCTATCTTCAAATTTTTACGTTACCCTATATAAACTTGAATATCCAGAATGTAATGCTATCTTTATTGCTCGAACCATTTGAAATTTTGAATTTAGACACATGAACACTTACGAGCATTTAGATTAAAACAACCAGATTAAAACAACCAGATAAATCACATTACGCAAAAAATCTGCTTCATTAACGCCTAACACAGGACAAGAGATTCAACATATTTATCATGGGCGAGTTGTACCAACAAGGTTTAAAACATAACTAATGGTTTAAGCAAAATGGGTGTTGTACCAGACTGGATCAGTGTGTAACCAGAGTTTTGCCAACGGGTTTGTTAACTGCTCAAAAATGAGTGGTTAAAATAATAGTCTTCTAAGTCTTCTAACCTGAAAGCTTTGTTCAACTGTCAGTGGTTTCTGTAAATTTTTTATTTTTACCAAATATAATGGAATATCCCGATATACTGAATTTTAGTGATGACGAAGATTTTAATGAAGTTGTTAATTTACAAGTATATCCGAGACGCCCACAAAACTTTCGGCGACGAACTAACCATTTTACAGAATGGAATGACCAGGAAATTTTGGATAGATTTAGACATCGTCAACTTGAGAGCACAGGCCAGTGACTTGCTTCCCTAAAAGTTTCTTCAGTTCCACATCAATATCATTGGCAGGAGATGGAACATATTCTCCGCCACCTGTGCCGAGTTTCTGCAGTTTCTCTTCCGCAAAAGCTTTTTTGGATTTTTTTCATGTTTGTGAATTTGTTTTTTTAGGATGCCGAGGTCCCTGTAGCGATCGCTAGATGTATTAAAATTAAGAGCGACTTTTTTCCACGCCTCCATTTTCTCGTCATTACTGACTGCGTCAGTCCTTTTATTTTCAATAACGCTCCACTGTTGCTTGACGCAATCCAAGAGGAGGCGTTCTTATTTGGCCGTGAAGTGTTCTGACCTTTTTTTATTTTTATTCATTTTTAGTCAAATAAAATAATATGCAAAAATAAAAAACACTTCAGGAACTAAGAATGTAAACTGAGACTGGGGGTTAGAATCGCATTAAAAATTCTTCTTTTATATTTTTCATTGGCAAAACGTAAGTAATTTACTCCACAGTAGTTCATTCGTTTAGCATTTACTGATACCAACCTTTCAAAATGATTGATTAACAAAACTGCACAAAAACACCACTGGTACAACACGTACCGGTTTAAACTTTTGTTAAATTTAACCCTATGGTTAGATAAACCAGGTTTAGCCGACTGTTGGTACAACTCGCCCTATAAGAAACAAGAACCAGATTTCCTTGAAAAATTTGAGATTAGAAGACACTTGAGAGAGTTACAATAGGAAGTCGTCAATAAATTTAGGAAGCTTCCCACTATTGAATTGTTGGGGTATTTTCATTGGCAATTAAACTAGAGCTATTCTGACAAAATAACGAGAGCGTATAGCCATAGATAAAAAAATACTTATAGATGGGAAACTGACACGTGGCGCCCTCTATTTGTACGGGTGGCGCCACCTTGAGAGTCCCGTCAGTACCTCAACACAAATCAAATGGTTGTGAACTTCGCCAACAGCCGAAAAAGAAGATTCCTGTAATTTTACAGTTTTTGGCGGCATATTCAAAATTACTGTAATTTCACTTTTATTGCAAAATGACATTTATAGTCCATGCTTTGATATTTCATCTAAAGTTACTTAACATTAGATCGATATTACAATTGTTGCTTTCGTTTATTTGGGCTTCAAGCACTTGCGCGTGACGGCTCAGTCGTCACGACTTTTGAGCAAAACGAACACGATTTTTTAGGATCCTCAAAACCACTTGTCATGTGCCAATGCCAATGAATTTCCTGTGTTGTTAGAAGAACAGTTTTTAATTATAATGTTTTTGATAATAAAATTTTGCACATTTAGATATTTTTAGTAAGGTTTAAATCGTAATCGGCTCAATATAAACCTTTAATTAAACGTCAAACCGGACAAACGTCAAATATTTAATGTCCGTGGCTTGAAGCTCATACTTTTCGGTATGTGCTTGATGGGCAAGGGGAAGGTAAGACTAGGCGTCACGCCCGGTAATAAACCAACGTAATTCAGTCACTACGAGCTGCTACTAGCAGCCAAAAGTGAATAATCGAAAGCACCTAATAATAACAATCACATAGTCAAGTAAAATTAAATGAAATGTCAAAAAATTGACCATAGAATGCCTGAATTGAGAAAAATAAAGCAATAATGATTTAGTACATATATTTTATTGAATAAAAAAAGTATACCTACAATAAATGCCTACAATAAATGAAACGTTTTTTTACATATTTCAATGACAAACATGGAGGAAAATAAATGTTAGAAATTCAACAACAATGCTGGGAAGTTCAAAGATGTATGGAAGAAGAACAACTTCTGTCAGTTTTTATTTAATGAAACATGTGCTTTAGAGCTTACCGGGTGCACCTCACATTACAGTCTTTCACAAAACATATTCTCGACATTGTCTCTTAAAATAAAAGTCCCACTATAAACAATAAAAACCAACTACGAATACTCAGAACACACACACACAAATAAGCAAAATAGTTTTTTAAAACGAAAACTGGACAAACTCACGATACACGTCAGGCAGTTGTCAGGTTAGGATCATAGATAACACGTTAGGGTGTCAGCGCTCATATATGTGGAAGAATCTGCAACTACCACTAACGGCGTTACAGTTCTCACTAAATTAGAAATATTAGTACTGACGGGACTCCCTATGTGCTGTGCTGTGCTATGGTGCTGCCTCGCGTCTTCAGAGATTCCCTACCCTGCGTATAGCCCGAGTCCCTTTTGCGTATAGCCATAGTCCTTTTTTCAGGACTTTTCGTATAACATTCAATGGCATTCTTCAAACCTCTGTAAATGGTAATATACTATTTTTTGTTACAATATTTTGCATCAAATGTCTTTAGAAAGTTATACCTTTTCATTATTCAAAGATTTCTCAAGAGCTTGGAGGGGTAATAACATTATAATAAATAACGCAAATTTTATATCTATGAAGGTGAATGGTTATTTCAACTTTATGTAAGGGTATTTCAGATATCATAAACTTAAAGTTTCGCCTCAGCTGTACTTACACATTACATTTGTTTTTTTTTTCTTCATTCAACTAAATACTCGTAGACATCGCTATCAAATCCAGTTTGTCAACTTATTACCTATTAGATAAAACATAACATTTCCGCAACTCCAATAGGAAGTCATTTATTACTTTTAACGTCCTAACACATGTCGTCTCAAAGACATAATTATTTTTAGTTGATAAAAACACTAATACCTCTACTAATTACAATAGTGTATAATTTAATTTTTTGAGAATGTATCGTGACACTAATGAGTTGGAACAAAAAAATAGTGTCCATTATTATTAAACCTACAGTAACAGGAGAATATATTACCACAATAAAATTTAAACTGTCTGGGCAACGCAATTGATACAGATAAATTTAATTCATCTCATAAATTTGATCTAGCTTTTTTTCGGTCCTGTCGACATTCAGCAATTGGTTATGTATTTTTTATTGATGGCATGTGCATAACGCGTCCACTGAAACGTCTGCTTTTCATAATAATCCATCTAATTAGTAGATCTTGTGGTATTCTTCTTTTCAATCTCCGTGGAAGAGTTATTTCACTCATTAAGTGCTTCGCTAGTGTGTTGGGGTGTTGAATTATTTTTTTTATGTTTCTGCGCTGTCTTTGATTTCCTGCCTAACAGTTTTTATGTTCAGGTCATGGTGCAGCCTATCATTAGTTATGTACCATGGTGCGTTGGTTATCATACGTAGTATTTTGGATTGGAATCTTTGTAGGATGCATATATTTGACTTTGCAGAGGTCCCCCAGAGTTGTAGGCCATAAGTCCAGACTGGCTTTATTATGCACTTGAAAAATAACAATTTGTTATCTAGTGAAAGCTGTGACTTTTTCCATACAGTACATTTTGCGAACTTGTCCCATTGCAAGATGTTTGGTAAAAATGCGTTTCCTTCATGTAAATCGTCTATCAAGGTACATACCCAGGTATTTTGCTTCATCGGCTTCTGGGACTTGGACTCCATTTAGTGTTACTGGTGGACATGTATCTTTACGAGTAGTGAAGGTGACATGGACAGACTTCGTCTCATTAGCTTTAATGCGCAAGTATTAAATCCAAACTGAGATTTCGTTAAGACTATTTTGTAGTTTCGATGATGCTATGTCTGGAGATCTAGCTTGAGCATATTTTCTTAGTTTGGATGCTAGCATTTTTTCGTTGTTGGGAGCCGTTCTTATATTTATTGAACTCTACACATTCCCGTACCTTCGAATAGACGATATAGATCTCCTGGATGCGTGCCATATTCAGGTGGCACATGATATTAGTATTACCAAAAGTAAAACCAAAAGAAGTATATCTCGTTCAGTATAAAAACCGTTTCCATGAAGTGTGTCAAAACTGAACTATGTTGCCAAGCCATGAGAATAGAATGTATAGTACTAAAAAGGTATGTAAGAGATAGTTTACAGTCTCATTTGTATGTTTTCCTACTCCTATACTTTAAGTTGTTAATTAAATGCCAATTTTCAGTTTCATAATTATACTCATTATAACATTGGTTTTCATTATAAAACTAAAAAATTGACCAATAGATATCTAGATTTTCTGTAGAATGTTTGACAGTATTTTATGACAGTATAAATATTTTGCTTTAGTTTTTAAAAGAAATGTCGAGCACCAGACCGAAAATACTTGATAACCAAGGCAAATACATATTTAAATGTATTATTATTTTTGTTTACAATAATTTATTACTAATATTGTATAACAGTAACATATTTATATGCTATCATTTCAACCATGTGGTCCCGTGGCGCAAAGGGTAAAGGCGCTGTATAAGGTTTTTTTCGATCTGTACATTCCGGGTTCGAGTACCGGGTAGTATCTTTTTTTATATATATTTTTTTAATAAATTTTTTTCTTGGAAAAAATAGTGTATGCAACTCTCATGCATTAACCGAGATACGAAACGAGCCAACGGCGAGTTTCGTATGGTTAATGCTATGTTAATATTATTATACCACATCACTTAAATAGCTAGACATTGTGGAACTATTTCAGTAATCAAAATGTATTTTTTATGTGAAATGGTACTAGAGCAAAATTGTTTTCAAATTTTTTATCAACATTGAATAATACTGTAACGTAGAGTGCTGCTAATAAAATGATTGCTCAAACGAGCTACTTTTTAATTCAATAGTAACTGTGGTAGTACTAAATGAAATAAATTAAACTCCTGAATTCCATAAACAATAACTTACTTATTTCACGTTATATTCATTACTATTTTCAATCATGGTATTCTTGCAACGCAACGTCTAAATGTCGACTGATTGACGTCACAATTCGACTCCTTACTATTCTCTTCTTTTTTCATCATCACTCATCGAGCAGCGGTAGCTGATTCCGAGGTACCAGCAACCCTCCTTTTCTTACGAGCTTGAGAGGTTGTATTAGACAAGTTGTGTTTAGGTCTTCTTCATCTTTATTTTTATGTTCCTCCTTCTGTGGTAGTTGCAGTTGTGAGGAATTTTCGAATAGTGTTTGAGAATGAGGAGGAGCAGTTAGGGATGCGGCATCTGATGAAGATGGAGTCTCTGGTAATTTCTTGATGTGAGCAATGTTACGTTTAATGACTTTTCCATTTCCATGAAGTGTCAGCTCATTTCCATTTCAGTATACACTGTGTTATTTATAAGATGCGACACAGAACGAATTTAAGAAAATTGAAAGTGCATTTGAACTTATTTTTCAATGAACTTTCCATATCTGTTATTATTTTTTATGAACGCTATTTGGTGAAAAAGTTAGCTCGCGTTTGACAGTTTTGTACAGAAATCCCCATGTCGCATCTTATAAATAACACAGTGTAGTACATTATATACTGTGGGATCAAAATTTGGTGGTTACTTGTTCTGATATACCATGTTCTCCACAAAAACTTTACTTTCAGGTTCAATTTCGCTAGAAGTAGCTGCTCTTCTACAGTCTTCCTTCCTTTTCCCCTTTCTTCAATTGTTAAGTCTTTTTGTCCTCGAATTCTCTGATTCATGAGGGTAACCCGCGGAGTGTTACATTGTACATCATCAGATATGTCAATATTTCTTTCTTGTAGTCTTTATTGCTCTTCAGGTGAGCTATGTGTGGCCGTTATTTCAAGGATTTGTTTATATTCTCAATTTCTCCATTGGATTGAGGGGGAGAATTTAAAAGCCCAATTCTATGTATTGAGCAATAGTTCTTGAATTCATCGCTATTGAAGTTAGTGGAACCGACAAAAAATTGGTTCCAAAGCTGTAATAACCATTGCAGAACTGGTATTTTTTATGAAATTAGCTGCGATATACCGTTAGTAATAATCAATAATTATCAATATGTAGGGCCTTGGTTTGGTTCGCGTGTTGTCAATCTAGCTAGGCTAGTTTCGGATAATGGCGTCTTAAATGAAATTAGTCAAAGTTCCTTAAAATGTCGATCTTTAATCGTGTATGTGGGTACTTCCAGGACCAATATTTGAACTCAAATCACTTTACTGACAAGCATGAAGGTTTTAGGAGGGGAATTTTTCACGCGCCCACGAAATAACTTAATTAATGAATAGTTACTTGGAAAAATATAGGTTATCAATAAAAAAAAGTACATTTTTATCGTGAAAAAGTGTATTGCTGTTATAATTATAACATTATTGACCTAAAATTATTTAAAATGGGGTAAGCAAATGGAAAAAACTCAAAATACTAAAAAAATTGACCGTAAAAAAGGGCTGGCTGGCACTAAACTACGATAAAGTTAGGATTTGTTCCATAAAGTAGCAGGGACTACGCATTTTTCACTTTAAAATATCTGCCACTTTAAGGTAACGAGTTCTTACTATCCAAAAGTCACTTTATAGTTTCAGCTACTACTTTGGAACTTTGTAATTTCAAGTACTCTCCTTAGATTTTACAATCTGGTAGCCTCTGCCACTAAAAAGTTACTATGAACAACCAAAAACTCTGATAGCCAGGCACTGGTGACATATAGGTCTATAAGTTCCATTATGTAAATATAAAGTTCCGCCTTGAGGAGAGATTCCCAACCTCAAATATTTGGAATATTTTGTCGATTGATGTTTTTTACGTTTTAGGGTGTATGTTATTTGATGCTTTAAAGCCCAACGTTTTAGATCCTGGTCTATAAATATTACTTGATTTTTTTGGTGGGTTGAATCCGCACTCGGTTCTTTCTTCTTGGGTGGAAGCTAATTCATGATTAGGAGTATCTACCAACCCCACATTCCTAAAAAAAGTCACAAAACGTAAAAAGTCAACTAATTCTCAAAACATACTAAGTGTTCCTACCTTGTTGAATCGCAACCATACTTCTCTTTTGAATTAAGTTCAGTAGGTTCCCTATTATAATTTTCACTGATAATCATTGTAATTCTCTATGAAAAGTACCAGAATATTTAAAACTTTTTTTTTTAAATTCTGCACTTTAGGCATACATTAAAGTCTTTGTACAGTGTGTTTTTAAAATGAAACTGTAACCTCAAACAAACACGTTCAAGTAGTAATAAAAAATAACGGATAGGTTAGGTACATATAGTAGCTGCTACTAAGAGGAAACTTTTTTCAGTTCCCACTACTTGATAGTGGCGAAAGGTAAAAATGGTATAGTAAGTGGTATTTTAACTTTATTGTAACTCTCGTAGGAATTTCTAATCATTGTGGATAGGAAATATAACCTTTGTTATCCGCTTATAGTGTAGTTTTCTAACAGGGTAAGAATTTTCAAAATCGGTTGAGTAGTTTGTGACTTTATCCGTAACAAACGATCATACATACATACAAATCTCAATTAGTATATAATAATAATATAGATAAGTATAGATATAGGTACACAACTCGTTTATACACATTATAGAATTTCCAGGCGGTATGTTGATCAGCCAATTAAAAATTAAATGCAAAAATCTACCTATTCATCGATAACGTAAATAAAAAAATTATTCGTGGAGCTGCTGCTTCATCTGTCCAGTATGCCTACATCGACGTCTATTACCAATTACTTACGTAATAAACGTCCATAAATTTTCGTCATTATAAACTTAATTTAAAGAGTAGTAGGCGATAAGGAAAGCAGGTGGAGCACTTCAATGACGTGTTGAGTTTGTAATAAGACAGGTGGCGTTACTATCCATATTAACGACAATGCAGTAGGTACGAGATAAAATTAAGGAGATATAAAATATATAATTTGCATTGCTTGGAAGGATTAATTGCAAAATAGTTTAGAGGCGTATACGTTTTAACAGAATAGTAGTCTAGAATTCACAAAATGAATACTAGCTTTAGGAAAAAAATTCAAGTGATACACAATACTTGAAACTACTGTAATGAATCAAACTAACTCTTTCTAATTAATTCCATTCCATTTAATTATTTAGAAACAAGGTAAGGGTCCAAGTAGGTGAGCCCGTAAAATAATGCTTAGAAAATCGAGGTAACCGACCACGAAGAGTTGCCTGGCTGGATGAAACCTTATGCAGTGGATGCATTGAGTTATTGCAAACCAAAAAAAACCTTTTATTTTTTCCGCGTGTGGTCAGTAATTTGTTATCAACAAATAAATTGCAAAATAGTTATAGTCTGTACAGAAAGTACGAGGAGTAATAAATCATTCTTTTAAGTAGATTTCATAGACGTACCAAAATATATTTTAAGAGGGTATACTGTAAGGTACATTTTGTATTGAACGAATGAGTTGCAGCTATGCTAAAGAATATACGATTTAGGTCAGAGGTAACGGGATGTACTAATTTTAATAAAAAAAAGTGATAGAGGTACATAAATTTTAGTAAGTTTGATAAAGAAAGGCAACACAGTTTATTCATAATAGAAAACAAACCAATCTGTAACAATAATTATTTTATATATTTTTGTATATATGTGTGTATAAATGCTGGATATACAGTTTCCAAATCTTGGCAAGATGAAAACATTAAAAGCGGAAGGCAGGCATTCATGGAAGGTTTGTCGTTAGGTTTGCAGCCACCATCTGGAAAAGGAAAAAGACTTATCATTGTCCATGTTGGAAGTTCTAAAGGTTTTGTTGATGGTGGATTATTAACTTTTATTTCAAAACGCACGGGGGACTATCACGAAGATATGAATGGGGATGTCTTCGAGGAATGGTTTGTTCAAATGTTGGATCTGATTCCAAAAGGGGCTGTTATTGTTATGGACAACGCAAGTTACCATTCACGGTTACGAGAAGCATTGCCCACAAGTCGTTGGCGTAAAGCAGAGCTTTTGGAGTGGCTTATTTCGAAAAATATTAAGTTTCCAAAAGATCCACTAAGGAAAGAACTTTACAGAATTGCAAAAATGAACAAGAATAAATACAAAACCTACATTGTAGAAGAAATGGCTTCTTCTCGTGGTATATCAATTCTTCGACTTCTCCCTTATCATTGTGAACTTAATCCCATAGAATTAATATGGGCTCAGGTAAAGGGGGAAGTTGGAAAAAAATACTACTTTTAAAATAAACGATGTTGTGAAATTGTTTGAGAGTGCTGTAAGTCATGTTAGTAAGGAAAATTGGACAAACTGTATCGAGCATGTTATCAAAGTAGAGGCAAATATGTTGAAAATTGACAATATTTGTGATGATTTAATCGACCCTATTATTATTAATGTCAACAACGATTCTTCCTCTTCCGAGTCGGATATAGAATAAAATGTAAGTAATAAATGTATTCCAATAATTATTTCTTTTCATTTTTTATTATATTATAATTTAAAACGTATTTTTTTCCCAAAATACACACCACTGCATTGCTATATTACTTATCTGCTAATCCTTTAACAATGAAGAAACCCTAAATTTTGCTACAACTGAAACAAATACAGGGTCGATCTACCTGGTTTTTAGATTTACGGAAGAAATGTAATTTAAAGTAAGAGATTTATCAAAAATTTCATGGTGCTCCCTGTAAAGGTTTTGCATACTTAATTAGGGTTTATTACTCCTCGTACTTTCTGTACAGACCTAAGGAATAGAGAGATTGTCTAGATATTTTGGGCAAAAATAAATAAGTATTTTTCACCTCCTGTCATTTTTTCGAAAAATGCTTACTTTTTCAGCTAAAGGCGAATTTCTCAAATTCTAACAAAGCTCTTTGCGGATCTCAAATTACTCGTCGAAACTTGTATTTGTATGATATATTTTTTTTATCCTGGTATTACTAAGTCAAATTTTCGACTAAATAAGTTGTAATTTTACCAATTCACCCCCTGTTTCATTGTCTATCAAATTTACGACCAGAAAGTTGTAACTTTTACCAATTCACCCCCTGTTACAGTGTCTGTAGGTTGACGATGACGTTTTGTTGTCATTTTATGGTGTCGTATTTTTCTTTAGCAATATTATACACTGTGATATTTATGAGGTGCGACAAAGGGATTCCTGTACAAAACTGTCAAACGCGAGCAAATTTTTTACCAATTAGCGTTCATAATAAATAATAACAGATTTGGAAAGGTCGTTGAAAAATAAGTTCAAATGCACTTTAATTTTTTAAATTTGCTCTGGTTTAATAAACAAATGTATAATTATGTTTAAGAAGTCGAACTCCATTTTCATACCACTTTCGTATACTGAAAACACCAAGGGCGTCGCCAGCCGATGGCGCAGGGGGGGGGGCAAGTTGACTTCACCTACTACAATTCATACTTTTCTCATTCTCTATGAATGAGAAAAGTAGGTATGAATTGTGGGTTAAGTCGACAGCACATGAAGCTTTTCACTTGTACTACGAGCCTTACATCTACAGCGATTGTAATAACAACAGTATCTTAGGCGATTTTCACTCATTGTGCTTCTAAGCCAGGTTTTTAGTCTCCTGAGGCTGCTAAACGATCGCTCTACCGTACATGTCGTGCATGGAAGAGTGATCAAAATTTTCAACGCTTTTTACGTGTCGGGAAAGAAGGTTTTTGCTTCTTTTAGGATGTCAACAACGGTTTGATCTGTTGAGTTTGGTTTATTATGCCAGAATTGCTGCCAAAGCTCGACTT
>CAJUYG010000500.1:0-32042 GCA_910591675.1 Galerucella calmariensis
AGGTTCTCATTAGACTTTAAAATCAAATCTGTTTTCTTTGTTTAGATTGTTGTTATTCTTTGGTTTTGAGAGGCTACCAGATTACAATGTTTATTCATTAAAATTTGTTATTTGGAATCATGCTCAGATAATTACTTTCATTCATTTACACAATATTTTATAATTTTCAAATTAATTTATTTGCTTTTGGAATCTCTCTTGACCTATTTGTGAGTTTTCTATTTTGTATTAGATTTAGCAATAGGTTCTCATTAGACCTTGATATATCGAATTTATTTATTTACAATTTATTCAGGAAATTTACCTATTGGTTTTGGGACATTACCAGATCACTTGATTTACAATAATTTTATTTTTATGCTCACGTTGGATAGCTTGAGTTCTGTGTCCACTTGAATTGTTATTTGTCATTTGTTAGTTTTAAATTGAAGTAGTGTCACTTCGATTTCCGGTCTACTAACACGTGTTCGTGTAGTAGCTGAAGATTATAATTAAAATTGAAAATGTTCAAAATATGAAGACAGTTTAACCTCAATCAGGGGATAATTTTAAATTTTAAATTTAATGTAATTTTATCATTGTGACGTTAATGTGTTGTCGACATTTAATTAGGTTTCTTGTATCATATCTGACAAGTAAGTGATTCTTTACTAATTTCTTTTTTAAAATTTTCCAACTATTATTACTTACTTGCAGGTATAGCACTGAAGATGGCTTAATAGCCGAAAGCGCTTTGTAATTTTAAATAAAAATTTTTACACAGAATACAATAATGTTTTCTTGACTTTCTAGTCATGTGTATTCAGCTATAAAGATATTCACATTAATTTTACCCATATCAAATAGTATGTGGCAAATAGCGAGAGCTGATGCCATTGCTACCATCACACACACACATTAATTTTTTCACCTCATTTTGACTTAATATCAAAAAAGCACCATAATTGTCAATCGAAAAGTCTCGCGTCGAAATATCAGCTTTTTTTAAAAAGTCGGTGGGCTTTTTGTTCGTTGAAATCTCTACTTTCTGATAGTGTGAAAAAAAATACATTACTATGGTAAATGTTCTCAGAAAATGCCAAAGACTTGAGTTCAAAATTTTTTTTTAATCATTATGTAGAATTTTGAGCTATTAATTAAAATGTACACTTCAATTACTCAAAAAACATAAGATTCCATGTTACATTGATAGACGAAAAAATTGCAAATCGAAATACACTATGTATAATTAACAAACAAATAAGTTATAATGAAGTTGATATTTAATCTACAATATTTTGAGAAAGTTAGAATCTTCCTTTAATAATATTTGTAGATGCCCATTTATGGCTGTTTTAAGATAATTCATATACCTGAGTGACCTACGGTAAATTTTAGCACATTTTATGGTGTTTCATAGAGATGTGGGTTTAAAGTAACGTAACCTAAAAAATGGATTGCAATTAATCAAATCTATTCATAAATGTTAAAATGACACTGAGTCAATCAAGGTTTCAAAAAAATCAATTGGCAAAATTAAATCATCTTTCATTTTGGCAAACCTCCCACCCACAGAAGGAGCATTAGCAGAAAGGCATTGTTATAGGGCATATTATCAGCCTCAAACTTGGTTTGGCAACGAATTGACAGCAAAGGATTGGGGCTGGAAGCAACATCAACGTGGCATTATGCTCAAATTTACAGAAAAGGATTTAATTCCGGAAGTATTGCCCAAAACTATTTGCTGCAGCTGTGAAACTGGGTGCAACAGTTTAAAATGTGGCTGCCAAAAACATGGTTTAAAATTCACAAAATTATGTACAAATTCTTATGGTTCTGAAAATTGCTCCAATATGGAAGAAAAAACCTACGAGGAAGTAAATGATTCAGATGAAATTGTGGATGAAGAACCAATGCAGACTGGGAATAACATTGGAGACGAAAAAGGTGATGGTCTTGAAGATTTCGGAGATTAACTAGAGCTGGAAAGGTTTGTCGAATTTAACGATTAAGAAATGCCATCAAAGAAACAAAAACCAATGGATAAGTGATTACTCACCCCTCCCAATTCCCGAACTCGGATCGCCCGTAATTTATTTTTATTTTCAATTTTATTATATTTGCCTCCATTTCTAATGGGTTTTATCTTACTGTTATTTTTTTTTATTTCAAAAATTATCGACACTGGTATAATATGAATGACTGAAATTGAAAATTTCTATTGTTTTCGAGATAAGTCAAAAAGTGATAAAAAAAATTATTAATGATTTACTTATACTTACCTTAGGTGAAAATATATTGATAAAAAGACAATCTTCACTGCCCGATAGATTATCTGAAGTCATTTGTAGACAAATGCTTTTTTCTTCTGTTGCATCTATAACACCGTCCCATGGTTCTTTCGTTTTGGCAGACTAACATAATTAATATTGTTAATACTATAGGTAATGTGATAAAATTGGTAATTATTTAACTCACTCTGAATCTGTATTCATTTATGGGAGGCTCTACAAATGGAATTCCTTGAAAAGAATACAACGTAACACCAGTTATAGTAGTTCTTGTTTTCCCTTTAACTTGACCCAATGGAAATGTAAGAAAATAATCATCACAATTCTATAAAGTAACATTTTTATGGTTAATTTCAAATGATTATTATACAGTTAGTAGTGCGATTTTAAAACACTCACCACTAGGTTTGCCGTAAAGAAAGCAAGAAAAATCGATAACCGTAACATTTTTTTTATAGTTTAATCACTTACAAAGTAAAACGATCTAAATATAAGACTATCTATTTTAAATTATTTGTCAAAAGCACTTAGGTACGTGCAATTCAAATTGCTCCAATCAAAAATTTCCAATTGACAAAAATATCTGATTTGGTAGGTAATTGTTTTAGATAAAGTGGAGATCAAAGGTCTTGGTTTAAAAAAAACATTTTCAAGTATTCATAGGTACTAGTAACAGCTGAATTGATATTGATGTAAATTTTTGATTGGATTACAATCTTTTTTATCAAGGTTCAAAAATAAAATGAAAAACTTTTCTATGAATTTATTTTTATTTTATTTTATTTTTATTGATGTTTATGAATTCCAGAACGATTGGGTTAAATAAGAAACCATTCTTAATAGATGTCAAATACTATTATAACGCCTTACAGATTCTTTGAAAATCAAATAACAAAGACTGTTCGCTAAGAAGCAATAACTACTACTCTAGCTATATGCCACGAAGGACATTGAATTACACTTCAAAGTTAAACGGAGCTGGTACAGTAGAAACGGTGAATCTTTTCCATCACGTGACCCAATCTACGATTCATACAACACATATTTCCTACATACTATCTCTTCTCTTCTGTCAATATAAATCAAACATAACAACATACGATCGATTGTCTTCTTCACAAGACTAACAACAGGACATACGTTATAGTTTCTTCAAATTTGCCGTAAGAGACAACGATATTATAGATGTAACGCGAATAACTGCTCGTGCTAAAAGTTGAATTTGACATTACCGCATTTGAGGTTATGCGAGATTAATTTGCTGTATTGTTTTTAGCGATTTTTTGGGTTAAAAGTGTATTTATTGTTAAAATCATTTCTTGTGAGGATTAATTTAACTTTTTATTCCATGTGACATTGGTAAGTACGAATTTAATTCATTATCAACTTGTAAATTTTTGACATTTCATAATACCTAAATTACCGTGGGACGGGTATATTAAAATGCTCATTTCACTACTTATTGATGGTAAATAGTATTTATAATACTCCACAATTTGTAAATATCTGTAGAATTTTCAAAGTTGCATGAATCAAGTGTCTGATTGTACATGTAACAGTATATTAACCAACAGTTATTTTCAGAGATGCCTGCAGGAAAATGGCTTAATTCACAAGCACAGGAGCTTGTCATAAACTTGATTGAATACACAAAACAGTCTAACCTATAATAGAAGTGAAAGTTTATAGGATGACCTTGAATACAAAAATGAGGTTTCAAACCCATCCACCTGAAGCGCTAGTTGCAATTGAGTTGTCGAAACAGGCCTGGCAGCTAATGCCTTTAGCACGAAAAGAAGAAAATATTTTAAAATTCATCAAAGCTGTCATATAGTTGTCACCATTGTCTTTTATAGATTGTTTCCTTTTGCCATTCGCTGCTGTTATTTGTGTTTTAATTAGGTACTGTAAGTCTTATCAAGTGTGATAATTCATAATATTTATAATGGTTGGTGTGAAGTGTTGCGTTCCTGGGTGTACAGACATCGCATCAAAACGACATAGGTTTCCCAAACATGACCCTTTTTTGTTGAATGAATGGGTTGCCTTTATTCGCAATCCAAAACTAAATGAATTAGGCGCTGAACAGATTTATAAATCCTACAAAGTTTGCAACAGATATTTTGAACCACAATATATTGTTATTGGGACAAAAAGGGGCCTCACTCGCAAAGCTGTTCCTACAATCCTTCCAGGATTGATCAAAAAGTGATAGGAAATACGTAATATTATCACTCTTAGGCATTACTTAGCGCGTGGTAAAATTTAAATTGCATTTAGGAGTTCCTAAATTCGTTTAGGTATTACCTGACTTTAGGAAATGGTTAGTGAAATCGGGCATTAGTCATTCAAAAACAAACTTCCATTAAAAAAAGCGTTATGAAATAGTTCTGAACCCATCCACTGCGATCGCTGAAATTCTTCTTCCCTTAGTCTGTTTTTCGGCCTCAGCTGTCTTGCCTATTTCGACCAGTCAATTGCAACTAGCGCTTCAAGTGGATGGGTTTGGCACCTCATTTTTTCATTCTAGGTAATCCTATTGGACTTTCACTTCTATAGGTTAGACTGTTTTGTGATTGAATATTTTGAGATGGAAAAAAACAACGGCGGACCTTTTCAACCTATTTTATTTGTTCAGGAGGTATTATACTTCAACATCTAGTTAAGGAAATTTCTATTTTAATATTTCAGAGAGTGGCAACTACACTGAAAATATCAGTGAAAACGGTATGTTCCATTAAAAAAGGAAGGAAAATATTCCAACTTTCCCAACATCACCTAGTCAGACACCTTGCATGATTAAAACTAAAAACAGAGGATTTACCCGAGGGAACCAAAATGGCAGTACGGAATACCCTATATAACATGTATGAACAACACAGGTTACGCCCCCTATTGGTTAACCTAGTGACTTGAAAGTTATTTCCAGCGATTTCTCTTGGCCACTTTTAGAAGGAATTTTTTCTCCCAGTTATATAGAATCTGATATATATCCGAGAGATCGGCTTATTGGACCACCCGGTACAATTATAATTTAGGATGAATATACCGGGTGATCAGTAGCGAGCAGCCATATCTCATAAGATATTGGTTGTACAGTACGTACATAAGCTTACATGTTTCGAGATATAGGCGCCCCAATTTATTTGATTTTTTTAATCCAAAACCGTTCGTCTATCGAAAAAAAGTCAAAAGGTTTTCTTTGTTAGAAACTGATGTGATTACAAAAATTATTGTAACGTTTATTCTAATTTATATTTACAATTAATTTATATTTACAGATTTATATTCAAATACAGTCCTTATTTAATAATTTATATATCACACTAAACACACACTAACTAATTTATATGAGAGTCACTTTATTGTTACGCGATTGCTTTCTTTCAGTATCAACACTAACTGACTAACTGACTCGCTGCGATGCTCGTCGCCTATTTATACTCGCACGACTTATTCTAGAGACTTCTCGAACTCGAAGTTTTGGTGGATGCGCCGGGTTTTTCTAGATGTTACGTTTTCCAGATCATTCTTGAAAATACGGCGGAGGACCCATAGTCGTATCATATGGGAATTTCACTGGGGGCACTAATTGAGCACATTAATGCAGCAGCTCGCGTAACATTATTTTTATTTTGATACAAAGCAGTGGCGTGCCATTTTTAATGTTGAAAATCAACGGTTCAAAAAGAGGTAGATGATTAATTTTTCTCATTAAATTCCAGAAAAATGTATCCTCTTTCAGATTATGCAAAAATGAATATACCATTACATTTGTTTTTTTTAAACTCAAAAATTTGCTACCATTTCAGAACGCCATCTAGCAGCGAAGACGAAAGTCAAAACCAAGTAGGCGTTTTGTAGTGTAAATAATGCTCTTTCATATGAGCCCATATTTGTTGAAATCGGTCGAGTGAAACGGGAGAAATCTTGATTTTCCCCCAACGCTTTATTTTGATAGATAGAACAAAACATTTCAGTCAAAAAGTGTAGGTGAAAAGTCAGTAAATATGAAAATGATATCGATATACTTTCATTGGGCAAAATTCTATAAAAATCCCATTTTTCTACTTAGTGTTGGTTGTTACGCCATCTAGCGGACTTTTGACAAACTCGAAAATAATTTCCAGCAATTTCTCTTGGCGACTTTTATCATGAATTTTTTTTTCTAAATCTATACGACCAATACCTTATGAGATATGGCCGCTCGCTACCCTTAACTGATCACCCGGTACAATGACTCATAGAAAAACACTTGATTGAAATGAAATGATTGATTGTTTGCTTAAATACGTAGTCCAGTAACTGAAGGGGCAAACCTATCAATATATTTGTCCAATAATTTTTTTTGGCTTGATTTGTATGTCTTGACAGGTACTGCAAAGGGAGAAAAAGTTCTCCAAAATTGCCCCTTGGCTAAGGGCACAAAATGGCCCCTAACGCACCCCAAAAAACGCTTTCCCGCCATTATCTCCCGAAATATGCAATTTGGACAATTTTTGTTCTGGTAAAAAGGTCGTTGAATTATCTACAAAAATGGTCTTTATCATTTTTTTCGAGAATTCAATAGTTTTCGAGATAATCGCATCCAAACGTCCCCTCGCTTACGCGGCTGCACTACCTCTAAAAATGCTACCGTCTATAAAATTAACTTGTAAACCGGCGAACAAATTCTTCCAGAACTCGGTCAAAAATTAATATTTATCGATGATTTAAAGTTCATTGTAATGGGAATATCCGTAGGTATCAATATGTGTACCTTAAACCCCGTTCTCGCCCGTCGAGGACATTGCAAAAAGTGGCCAATGTTATTTTTCCCCAATATATTGGCCTCGGCGATTAAATCATTGACATTTTATTTATTTTAAATGGTTTATTATCCCTTGTTTTTTCAAATGGGGTCTGGGGAGGTCCTGAATGTTCCTAGAAATTTTTTTTAGTATCTTTGTGGCCTTTCAATAAGAAGTTTATTTCTTTATTTGCATTTTTCAGTCGTTTTCGGAGTTCTCACAAATCTTGTAAACGAGCGAAAATAAAGAACTGTTCAATTATCTTGTTATTAAATGCACACCATTTGAAAGCTTACTATGTGTACTCTCTGAACCAATATTTTTATTCGGAATACAATGCACTCATTTTCCAGGGACCGGGAAAATTGGTAACACGGATGAAAACCGGCCTTTTTTTAAATGCTGTTTGTTCTCCGCTGTTAATTTTTTGAGAATTAATACCCACACTGAATTAAAGCTAATATTCTGACCTTACCATCCATATAACGTTCCCCATATTTGAGCGCCGTTCTCTTGAAGATGATTTTTTGTCAGTGCAAAACAGGCTGCGAGAAGAATTGTTCATGTTTAAAAGCAGGTTTGAAATGCTCCTCTATCTGTGGTTCATGTCAGTTGACACAGTGTTTAAATTATCAGAATAATGAAGGTATATTCCCGGAAGAATTAGAGGTGGAAGGAGAACCACAAGGGCTTGAAGGGGAGGTGGAAGAAACATGGGAGATAGAAATAGAGCTGGAAGAACAAGGGAGAGGGACAAGAGGGACAGAGGAAGAAGTAGAGGTAATAGGCGACGAGAATCACGCTGATGATGAAGAGGATGAATCTGAACACATGAATTGGTTTAACATACCAACTCTGAATTTTTCTATGTATTTTGTATTTTCAACCTAATTTTTATAAGAATAAATGGTATTTGTTTAAAAATTCCTTATTTTTTCTGAAATCCTGCACCTATACTGTTCCTTCTGAAGTTTGCGAAAAATTTGCAAAAAATGAAAAATCAAGACTGCCACATGAAGCAATAAGATTTCGCAATTTTCTAGTAAATTTGCGACTTATATCCTTGTGAAATTACACTGAACATTGAATAATAGAATGAAGAGACACGAAGTGTTGCTGTGACACACAAAAATCGTGTGAAATAAAAACGATTAGTGCCCGGATTTTCATGTGTATACACCACAATTTAGCGAGTGCAGGTATTCCGCTGGCGCCGTCTACAATTGGTCTCCAAAGTCTATCAGGTGAAAATCCATGTATTTCCGAGGCCTTCGAGCAAAAATTTAGTAAGAAAACCACCAAAAATATTCGGTGTAAAAATTTTGGTTTTTTCAAAGGCCATTTTCGCAAAAAATATCCGTGTTGCGAAAAAAATGATAGAGACCATTTTTGTAGATAATTTAACGGCCTTCATTTTTTATCTACACAAAAATTGTCTAACTTGCGTATTTCGGGAGATATTGGCGGACAACCGTTTTTTGGGACTTTAGGAGCCATTTTGGGCCCTTAGCTAAGGGGCAATCTTGGAGAACTTTTTCTCCCTTTGAAGTACCTGTCAAGACCTACAAATCAAGCCAAAAAAATTATTGGACAAATATATTGATAGGTTTGCCTATTTTCAGGTCTTCAGTTACTGGACTAACGGTACATTTTTATTTTTTGCGTGTTTCATAACATCTTTGCGAAGTTTTACGGTTGTAGTACTACGGTCCTGGAGTTAATAATTGATCTTTGTAAAAAGTGCGATAACCTGTTATGACCCAAACATATTTATATTATATTATAAATTATATATCAAGTTTTAGCAGTGAAACCTTACTACATGTTTGGTAATTTTACAAAAGAAATATTTCACAAAAGAGCGATAGGAATTCCCAGATACAACGCAAACGGATAAATAATTTGTTTTGGATTTTTATACCAACTGCTATTTATCTGTTAGTAGTAGTTCGATTAGCTTCTTCCGAGAAGATACTAAAAAACGTAAACGTTAAAACTTGTTTAGACATTCTCTTTAGTTTTAATCAAGGACTGAAAACGATGAATCTTCACTAAGAACGTTATTCCTGAAAGTTAAAAAAGTTAATATTTACCATGATTATCAAATATTTTCTTTATTTTTATACTGTTACAAGTGAGATAATCTATGGCGAAAAATAACATTGAAGTTTATTTAAAATTTATTTAAAATTCTAGGTGTGTTTACTGAAATTAGTGGTTTTGCTTTGAATGCAAATGAAAGTTTAATAAGATACAGAAGGGCTCCAAAGAAATGTCTGGGGTAAGTTACAAATAAGCCAAATTTTTTATTAAATTTAATGAAAAGTTTCAGACGAATTGTTATTTTGTTCTTTTTAATTATAACCTTAGCGTTCAAGGTTACGTAAATTCATGTAAAATTATTGTCGATTTCATAATAATATTTACTAATTTTAAAAATACAATATGAATGCGAGGTTGTTTGTCTGATGTACAGTTGAGTAGATAAGGAGCCAGAAAGAGTAAAAAATACACATGATACAGTTTGTACGATTTCAGCCAAAAAGAAAATTTTCATGACCATTTGTCCGTGCTTTTTTACATGTACGACGAGATTAAATTTTTTTTTAAATTAATTAATTGATTAATGCTTTTTTTTCAATTTTTGCCCGATTTTTTTACGTTTAGCACAGTATTTGTTATACACAGTTCGGCAAAAGTCAGGGACCGGACAAATATCGAAGAAAATATGAATTTTGTGGAAAATCTTTTTATACCACAAATTTAACTCCAACTTAAACTATAATTTGAAAATATTTTACAATATATAGGGTGTTCCAATAAAGTGTGGCGTATCAAAGTTACTATCGAGTAGCCCTTGAAAAGTTAGGGTAGGTAGATGTAAGCCGTTTTGCCAAATATTCAGCAGTTTTCACAAAACATTGACCTAAAGTTGAAAAATAGGTGATTTTTAACACCCTCTATCTCTGTAAATATTTAATTTAGACCCCAAGTATATGGTATCTAAGAAAACAGCACTTCAAGGAGAATTGAAAATTACGAAAACATACAGGGTGTTCCATTTGAAAAATAGTAACTTTGATACGCCACACTTTATTAGAACACCCTCTATATTTCGAAATATTTTTAAATTATAGTTTAAGTTAGAGTTAAATTTGTGGTATAAAAAGATTTTTCACAAAATTCATATTTTCTTCGATATTTGTCCGATTCCGGGCTTTTGCCGAAATCTGTATAGGCACTATGACCTCTCGACATTATGTATCTTTGTAGTGAAGTAGTTATCTTAATCAAGTATGCTTTTAGTTTTTGAAACTAAATTTTATTGAAATTATTTAATTTTTGCCTTTAACGGGTTTTTATTTTAAAAACATCAACCGAAGCAGCGGGCAAAACCTAGTACAAAAAATTTAAAAATATTGATTCTCAACAAAATGAAAATGTTCCGATATATATATACATGGTATTTTTAAATTCATGCCAAAAAAATATGATTGGTCTTTCTCATGACAAAATTTCCTAAACCCACCCCTTCCTAATTATTGCTGAGTAAAATATTTTTTCTCAAATTTAAGGAACGATGGATACTTGAAATTTTCTTGCACACGCAATGACTAACAAACGGTATTTTTTCAACATTATTGTTATGTTATAGGTAAGCAGGCGAAATTATCAACTCTTACTTTCTTTAATATTAAATTGTTTTAAATCTTTTTTATTCGAGATCTAGTTTTGGGATATACGAGGCTTGTTCAACTGAAACCCATCTTTGGTCAGGTTAGCCTTGGAAACAATTGTAATCATTCAACTGACGTTTTCCAACATTAGTAGTGTATGCAAACGTCACACTGATCTGTTTATTTCGTTTATATTTGACAGCGATTTTAAGTATTGTGACTTTGAAATGGCGTTTGTTGTTAACAATCCGTCCAAATGTGCAACCGTTGCAAATTTATACGCGAATGCAAGCAGTGTATGGAAACGCATGTTTTGCACATCCAACTGTGAAGGAATTGTGTAGAAAATTTAAGAATGGAGAAGAGAGGACGAATGATAAGCCACGACCAGGTGCATTGATTACTGCATCAACAGACAGGAATGTGGCATGTGTGGAAGGCCTGATTAGAGAAAATCGTCGAATTTCAATCAGAGCAATTTCAGAAAATATTGGTGTGAGTATAGGATCTGTCCATAGTATCGTACACAAACTAGGTTACAGCAAAGTTTGTGCGCATTGGATTCCTCGTCTTTTGTCTGAGGACCAAAAAAGCTTGCGAATGGGCTTGTCTTTGCAAAACCTCACGGAATACAGTCAAAATAGTAATGACTTTCTCTCGTCAATAGTTGCGATGAATCTTGGTGTCATTATTTTGAACCATCCAGTAAGCTGTCATCGATGCAATGGAAACACGCAAATTCTCCGCCACCAAAGAAGTTTAAAGTTCAACCTTCTGCAGGTAAGGTGATGTTGACATTTTTTTCGACCATGAAGGACCCTTGCTGATAGAGTTTACAGAACCTAGAGTGCATATCAACGCAAACCTGTATAATGAAACTTTGAACAAGCTCCATCAAGCAATAAGAACAAAACGTCCAGGGAAGCTTTCACGTGGTGTTATTCTGCTTCACGATAATGCTCGGCCTCATGTTGCCAACGTAGTGAAAGAAAATCTGCAACGAAAGAAATGGAGGATATTAGAGCATCCACCCTATAGTCCCGATTTATCGACTTGCGATTTTCACATCTTTGTGCCACTAAAAAAGGCGTTAAAAGGTAACCGTTTTCAGTCGGACGCAGAAGTTCAAAACGCTGTGAAATAATTCTTCCAGCAGCAGCCACAAGAATTCTATAAGCAGGGTATACATCGGTTGGTGAAACAGTGGGATATGTGCCTCAATTGTAGTGGTAGTTATTTGTAACTGTACTTGTCAATAAATTTTTCCTGGACCAAAGATGGGTTTCAATTGAACAAGCTGTGTATTTTTGGAATCAGCTCAGCAAGAGAAATCCGCAAATTGAAAAAGGGGGTGTTTCACTTAAATACTGGTAATGATGTCATCATTCAAAGTTTATTCACACTGTATGAGATTTAATTTGTTTAACGGTTTCCAGCAATGATACCCAAAAAAACCGGACTGTATTTTCCTATTTTTTATTTACACAACAATGTGAATATTCTTTCCACTTATACCACATGGCAGGGCCGCGCCTAGCTTCAAATGCGCCCCTGGGCAAGGAACAAAAATGCACCCTTCACTCAAATTATATACTATCTTTTTTGTATAATTCTGTATGTAGTCCAGTAACTAAAGGGGCAAACCTTTCAATATATTTGTCTAATAATTTTTTTTGGCTTAATTTGTAGGTCTTGACCGGTACTTCAAAGGGAGAAAAAGTTCTCCAAGATTGCCCCTTGGCTAAGGGCCCAAAATGACCCCTAACGCCCCCCAAAAAACGGTTTCCCGCCATTATCTCCCGAAATATGCAATTTGGAAAATTTTTGTTCCGGTAAGAAGTGAAGGTCGTTAATCTATTTACATCTATCTACAAAAATGGTCCCTATCATTTTTTTCCAAAATGCAATAGTTTTCGAGATAATCGCATCCAAACGTCCCCTCGCTTACGCAGCTGCACTACGTCTATAAATGATACCGTCTATAAAATTAACTTGTAAACCGGCGGACAAATTCTTCCATAACTCGGTCAAAAATCAATATTTTTCGATGATTTAAAGTTCATTGTAATGGGAATATCCGTAGGTATCAATATGTGTACCTTAAACCCCGTTCTCGCCCGTCGAGGACATTGCAAAAAGTGGCCAATGTTATTTTTCCCCAATATTTTGGCCTCTTCCATTAAATCATTGACATTTTATTTATTTTAAATAGTTTATTATCCCTTGTTTTTTCAAATGGGGTCTGGGGAGGTCCTGAATGTTCCTAGAAATTTATTTTCAGTATCTTTGTGGCGTTTCAATAAAAAGTTTATTTATTTATTTGCATTTTTCAGTCGTTTTCGGAGTTCTCACAAATCTTGTAAACAAGCGAAAATAAAGTACTAATGTTCAATTATTTTATTATTAAATGCACACCATTTGAAAGCTTACTATGTCTACTCTCTGAAACAATATTTTTATTCGGAATACAATGCACCCATTTTCCAGGGACCGGGAAAATTTGAAAGATTTTTGAGAACTCCGAAAACGACTGAAAAATGCAAATAAATAAATATACTTTTTATTGAAACGTCACAAAGATACTGAAAAAAAATTTCTAGGAACATTCAGGACCTCTCCAGACCCCATTTGAAAAAACAAGGGATAATAAACCATTTAAAATAAATAAAATGTCAATGATTTAATGGAAAAGGCCAAAATAATAAGGAAAAATAACATTGGCCACTTTTTGCAATGTCCTCGACGGGCGAGAACGGGGTGTAAGGTACACAGTACATATATTGATACCTACGGATATTCCCATTACAATGAACTTTAAATCATCGAAAAATATTAATTTTTGACCGAGTTATGGAAGAATTTGTCCGCCGGTTTACAAGTTAATTTTATAGACGGTAGCATTTATAGAGGTAGTGCAGCCGCGTAAGCGAGGGGACGTTTGGATGCGATTATCTCGAAAACTATTGCATTCGGGAAAAAAATGATGGGGACCATTTTTGTAGATAATTTAACGACCTTCACTTTTCAAAAATTTTCCAAATTGCATATTTCGGGAGATAATGGCGGGAAACCGTTTTTTGGGGGGCGTTAGGGCCATTTTGGGCCCTTAGCTAAGAGGCAATCTTGAAGAACTTTTTATCCCTTTGAAGTACCTGTCAAGACCTACAAATCAAGCCAAAAAAATTATTGGACAAATATATTGATAGGTTTTCCTATTTTCAGGTCTTCAGTTACTGGACTAATTCCCCTGTGGTGATGCGAAATAAAAATTAAATAATGACAATAAAGGAAACATGAAGGGGTATTTTCCACAATCTACAATTATCAAAAAATTCAAACTCCTGCGGCGCCCCAAGGTACTCAGCGCCCATGGACATAGCCCATCCTGCCCTTATGGACGGCGCGGGCCTGCCACATGGTAATTTTTTTTCTGTTTGGTTTCAGGTTCCGCTGCGTTACTACTGGGAAGTGTATAAAACCAGAACGAAGGTGTGATGGTAAGGTGGATTGCCAAGATGGTAGTGATGAGTTTTCGGACTGTAAAACTGAAGTAGAGTAAGTATTCTTTCATTTGAAGATAATAATTATTATAAGGCTTCTGATGAAGAACGCAGGTCTATTATCTTAATGAACTTGGGCAGAGCACTTATTCTCCTAATAATGTTTTTCTATAATATTTGAATCAAGTTTTGTGGAAACTAAGTGAAGTGAGATTATTTTGAATTATTATTGATGTGTATAAAATGATAAAATAATATTTTAGGTGTCCTGGATTCTTATATACATGTGATTATGGAGCTTGTATAGAAACCAGTAAAGTATGCAATGGAAAATCAGATTGTAGGGATAATTCAGACGAAACACATTGCTTGAATCGAAACATTGAAGATAAGGTTTCTAGTAATTGCAAGTAAGTGTATAAATAAAATTTTTGGAGTTGATTGTGACTTCACGTTTTCCTTTTACAGATCCAATCAATTCGAGTGTCGTTCAGGTCAATGTATATCCAAAGACAATAAATGCAATGGCATCGCTGACTGTTCAGATAAATCGGACGAAATACAAGAAACTTGTTTAAATATGTTCTGTCCAGGATTCACTTATAAATGCGATTATGGAGCATGTGTCGATGGATATGCAGAATGTAATGGTATTAAGGACTGTATTGATAATTCAGATGAGCGTAACTGTTTGAACGTAACTACAGATAAACCTCCTTCAAAACCAACTTCAAAGCCTCCACCTGTTGTGGTGGTTGCACCAAATTCACAGTAAGTATAGATAGACAAGATTCAGGGACGTATATGAGGGGGGTTTTGGGGGTTCACCCCACCCCCAAAGAAAATACAATACAACAAGGTACAATAATTTTTTATTAGCATACTGCCGCAATATGAGTATTCATCGGGATGTGGCAATAGAAATAGATTCCTCAACAATTGTGAATAATTTAGCTGAAGAGGTTAAATTTACTTTTGTGAGATTAATTTTCTGTTTCAATAAAAGCTTCAATTTTCAATCATCTATCACTTTTTAAAATAGGTGCTACCAAATTAATATACAGGTAACATCTCGGCTGGTATGGGAATGCGGCGAAGAGCTTAGAACAGTGTAACACTGGAGTGGGTCCCAGGCCACAACACAAAGGAATCGCTGGCAATAAAAAAGCTGACGAACTTGCATGAGCAGGATCGTCAACACTGATGAACGGACCCGAACCATCTGTGGGCATTCCCAGATGCTCCACTAGGTCATGGTTAAAAGGGTGGGTAAAAGAACAATCCATAAAACTCTGGAAGAATACGCCCAGGCAAACGAATGGGAAGAAATTTATAAAAGAACCATCAGAAAAAGTAGCAAAAGAACTGCTCTCAATGAGCAGGAACAAACTACGCACCATAACGGGGCTTCTTACGGGAGACTTTCCCACAAAGGAGCACCTGAACAAAATAGGGCTGTATAAAGGAGAACTCACATGCAGGAGATGCAAAAAGGACACTGAAACAGATCTGCACATAATATTATGCAACTGTGAGACGGTGGACCACAGGTGGCAAAGACTAAATGGAAGACCCCAAGTGACTCCAGAAGACTTCTACAACCAACCAGTAAAGAACCTGTATGAGCTAATACAGGGAACGGATCGGCTGGATATGCTGTAGTCAGAATGTTAGGAGAATCCACAATAAGCCCAAGAGGCTGAGGTGGTGCCGGCTCCTTTAAAAAATATATATACATGGTTATAACAATTTCAGCACAAGGGGCAAAACGAAAAACGATGTTTAAAAATACTTTTAGATGTAGCCAAGTCAGATAAATAATTTAAAAAAAAAACTTAACAATATTTCTTGAACTTGAACTCGATTTTTTTTGCCTTAGGCGGCGCTTTCAATAAACCTTCCCCCTTCTAAACCTATCAGTTGAAAAAATCCAAAACCCTCCCCATGTAAAAGCTATAGCTACGTGACTGACAAGATTACAGTTATTTTAAATCTCAAGATGCTTTCCTATCTTTAAATAAACATTGCCAACTCACTAGCCAGAAAAGCAGCCTCTCAAAAACTCTTGGGACCAGGCACTTTCATTGGTCTGTCGGCTATGATTGACCTAATAAAGGAACACACCCTTGAAAAAGTTTAAGGGTAGATAGAAAACTATATTTGACGCGTTGATACATTTTGTTTTCGAAGCTAAAATTAATCTTTAAATCTAGTCTCGTTACCTTTGTATAACTCACCTATTGTACCTACCTATCCGAGGTCTACCTATTTTTTTGTTTGTTTTCCCACAATGAATACATTTGTAGACCTTTAGTACACTCAGACTTACTGACTTACTACGCCAATATTTATAAAGAGTAGTCGATTCTTCATTACTTAAATAGCTTCTGGCTGCATGGGTACTCTCCTAAAGCCAAAAAAAGAACTTTTAAATATTAGGTAGGTACTACACAATTCACAAATTTATTTTCATCACAAAGTAGTGACCTACCACAACATGAATGTTGTTATTTTATTGGAAAATGTTTTCTATTTCTTTCTTACGTTCAGGGGTTGCGTATTGCCGGAATATCCAGAGAATGGAAAATGGATCATTACTGGTGGCGCCACAGCAGTACCTAAATCTAAAGTAGGCATTAGCACCATTTTGATGTACTCATGCGACTCGCAATACAAACTTTCCAGTGAAAATAAATTTTCTGCATGCATTGAGGATGGATGGACAGCCGAAACACCAACTTGTTTAAGTGAGTAATTCACTACGCGCTTGTATGAAGTGTTGTTGTTAAAGAAGATATAAGAATTAAGAATCTGAATTTTATACCGACACAATAATGCTACTATAAACATCTATCTATGGTATATTAAGTAAACTGCTCCAAAAATCAACGCACCACTAACAAATTTGTAATTATTTTATTTACAAAATTTAATTAAAAATCAAACATTATATTTCTATAGACCTTATTAAATTGTTAACAAAAGAATCATTTTCTAAAAATGTAACCCTAAAATTTAGCATAGCAAAACTAACACAAAAGAAAAAAGAACCAAAAACGGAAATTTTAATTCTTTAAAGAAAGATTTTTTAGAGTCTTAATATCGGGTATTTCCACCTCTGCTTCTAATCGTGGCCTGGCATCGGCGATTCATGCTTAAAATAAGATTTCGAATACTGTTTTGATCCAGTTCATTCCAAATTTCAACCAGAAGTCGCCCCACATCTTCCAAGTTGTTAGGCTGGTTGGGATGAGCTCGTAATTGCCTTCCGAGTATATCCCAAAGATGCTCTATTGGATTAAGGTCGGGACTTCGGGCAGGCCAAATCATAGTTTCAATGCCAACTTCCAATAAATAATCTCTTACTATTCGGGCTGTGTGAGGTCGAGCATTATCTTGCATTAACCTTTCGGAGGTCGCGCTTACTTCTAAAGCATGAAGGGTCGCATGCGGACTCTGAATCCGCAATAAAAAAAAGAAACTTTTTAAATGAAAAAAAGGTCACAAATAACTTTATTAGCATTAATAAACTCATATAAAGTGAAAGAAGATTCTAAATAAACCATTTTAGTAAACAAAACAGGACTATCTATTGTGTCATAATGTTATCTTCACACACAAAAGAACTGCACCAATTACGACGAATGTCTGTACTAAGTAATAATAAATCATTTCAAGAAACTACTGCTGAGCGCAGCCGCAAACGCAAGCGCACTCTGGAATTATTCCATAAATAATAAAATTGCGGAGTGAGAGTCCGCGCGCGACCTCCGAAAGGTTAATAAAAAATTTTCACCGATATGAGGGGCAAACGGCACAACATGTTCCTCAAGAATATCCAATATGTAACGTTCAGCATTAAGATTTCCATTATTTAGCACCACCAAGTCCGTACGACCCGTTAACGAAATTCCACCCCATACCATAACCGAGCCTCCGCCGAATAAGGTGGTATTCGCTATATTGCATTGTGCATATCGTTCTGTTGGCCTTCTAAAAACACGAACACGTCTATCGCAAATATGCAGACAAAATCTGGACTCATCTGTCCAAAGAACTCTTTCCCAGTCAGCTTCCCCCCAGTTGACATGCTCTCTGGCAAAGTTTAACCGGGCTCTACGATGATCTACGGTTAGTGCTGGCCCTCGAGCGGCAATGCGAGGTCTTAAATTATCTTGTCGAAGACGTTGTCGGACGGTTTCCAAGCTTACTCGAATCCCATGTGCGTTTTGAAGCTGGGATTGTAACATTCTTGTTGTTACGAATCGTTGTCTTAAAGCGGAAAGCCTTAAAAAACGATCTTGGCCGGGGGTCGTGATACGATGTCTGCCTTGGCCAGCTCTTCTAATGTGCTCACCAGTCTCCCTGTATCGTTCAACCATACGCGATATTGTTGTATGGGACACATTAAATCTCTCACCTATACGGCGATAACTCCAACCTTCTTCGTGCAATACAATGACTTGTGCACATTCATTAGGCGTCAAATTTCTGGCTTCACGTTGCATGTTAACAATTTAACCAGAAGAATATCACAAGACTTAAAAATTCAAATGTAGCAGCTAAAAATCAAACGACTAATGGCCTATTTATCTTACAAGCAATTATAGGAATTCAGAAAAAAACTCAATAACACAACAAACACAGTGAAGATAATTTTACTATGTCGTTAAAATAAATAATATTTAATGCTCTTCCAAAATTTTATGAAATATTTTACAGTTTGTTCAAAATGGCAAAAAAATTCAGAAAATATTAAGTGGTGCGTTAATTTCTTGGAGCAGTGTATAATAATAATCACAATTAAATAAGTGGTTATTACTGGTAGGTACTTGTCCATCGGGGAAATGTGTGCTGCCGTTTGCAGCGCTGCTTGGTATTTGAGTTAAACCCGACATCAAACAATATAATTAAACAAGCAGGCAGTGTTTTAAAGTATGAAACGGAAAAAACATCTGTTTTGGTATAATTCCTCAATATATTACGTAATAATTGTTTGTTCTTGCCAACTAAGTTTGCAATTTTTCAACATTTGTAGGATTTATGAAATTGAATGGTTTTAATAACACTTATGAGTATGATTGAAATAATACCCTTCTTGGTGTGCGTCATCCTTAGAACATAAAACAGACAGGAAGGAGTCTTGTCACTCATTAGATGTATAAGAAAATGCGACGGAAGTCGCCATTTGCAACACCCTAATTATGACTCATTTGTGAAGTTGACGTTTACTGACGTAGATTGTAGGCACGTTTTTTTACATCATTTATTCACCATTGGTTGAATGACGTCAGTCTCCGCTGCAACGACATGTTGGAGTCATCAGTGGCACATAAAAAAACGCAGTTGTTGTTTAAATCATCTGACCACTGACAATCTATTTCTAAGCTTATTGTTGTTATTAGAAGTTCATCTGATAGTTCCACTTCAAATTTTTTCAATTTCTGACGCTGTTAATAGCGCCGTCAATACCTTGTTACCACATTTTAAATTTATTTCTATTAATTCGTCCATTTCTTTGACTGCTTCAAAAAATCGTTAGTTTTTTGAGGTTAAGCTGTCATTTTGTGAACCACCAAAGTTATCCACCACCTCGATACAACGGTGGAGTGGTTTGCAATTTTGGTTGATGCAACAGTAATAATGAACAGTCATTTCTTCAATCTACAATCCACCAATGAATATAAAAACGCAGTTGGTCGATTGGTGGATCTACCGGTGAATAGAAGAACATGCCTTGTTTATGTAGTTTTTTCGGTGAAAATAAGTTTAAACGAAAGTATTATCACAAGTATTATTCTATATTAGTATTTTCGTTGCTCCTAGACAATATTGTTTGTATAGGACATAGGACAGCTTATAGTTTTATATTTAATACATTTCAATAAGCTACAATTTTAAAATTCCACATATCCCATACCCTATACAAAAAGTACGCCACTGTCAAAATTGAAACGACTATTCGCCATTTGCAACCTCCTATTTGGACGCAAACTTATTTGGTAAATGCTCGTTCCTGTCTGGCTGAGTTCGTTATTTGCAACGCAGAGGAGACGGATTTTTGGTCACGTGTTAACAGATTAATCTGAGAAAATTGCTATTAACGAACGGCCCGACCAAACGAACTTCTAACCTCCTTTTTGCCTGTGTCTTTCATTTCAGAGACTACGATTATTTTGTTTGATTTTTTCGGTTTAAATTTTATTTTTCATTATTTACGACTATCTCTAGCTCTGAGGCAATTTTGGTAGCTATTCATGGTCCACAAACAGTACGAGATTTATCTAATGACAGAAGTGACTACAACATAACCTCATAACATGACAGATAAACAGATTAATCTTTCTCGTGGTCAAAATATGGGTCAAAATATTCTGAGCAAACAAATTTACATCCGACTGATCTGAGCGGAATTACCGAACAGTTCAGATTTACCTCCCCTACCTCTAGATGTAATAAACGAACGATTCAGACTAAAAAGATTAAGCGGACGCAAATAACGAACGCAGCTTCTGTTTTATGTTCTCTATTCTTTTATTTTATTTGCTATTTTGACATATAGCTAACCTTAAATTTGATAAATAGAATCATCAGGATCGTATTCAGCCAATGATATAAAAAATTACCAGCTTCTTTTTCTAACTGAACATAATTGAGAACTTTCAAAATTCTGATTTTTTTCCGTGTATCTAGGCACATTTTTGTATTATTGTATTATTTTTGTATTTAAATAAATATTTGAAGAAGATCTTCAAATAAATCTAGACATGCACCTGGAAAAAAGCTCTTCAAAGTAGGAATCTAAGAATACATGCAGAGAAAGCAAAAGTAATAGTTATAGGACAAGAAAAGAAGAATCTCGAAATACAGCTACACGGAGAACAGGTACAGCAAGTGGATATACATTCAAATATTTGGGAATGAAAATACATAAAGAAGGGAATAATAACGCTGAAATTAATGGACGCATTAAAAGTGCCCTCAATCTGTATTATGCAATAAGTAATACTTTCATTCGCAAGAAAGAAGTGTCAAAAAGAAGAAAAATGGCAGTCTGTAACTTTTTTTTTAAACCAATTTTAACGTATGGGAGTGAAAGCTGGGTTCTTACGAAAGAGACAAAAAGAAAATTACAAACGGTTGAGAAGAAGTTTCTGAGAGCAGTATTGGGAATCACAAGAAGGGACAAAATTCGAAATTATTATATAAGAGAGCAGCTAGAAGTAGAACTCCTTGGAAGAAGCATAGAAAGGAATCAGTTGAGGTGGTATGGCCACTTAGTACCTACGTATGAAAAACAAACAACAGGCAAAAGTGATGGCAAACAAAAGCATGTGGAAGGCGACCAAGGGGAAGACCACGAAAAACCTGGGATGATGCAGTAGCGGAAATTCTGGAAGAGCGTGGCCTAAATCGGCAGGAGACGAAATTAAAGGCTGGTAATAAACGGGAATGGGCTAAATTTGTACACAATTGAAAACACCTCAACACCTTAGGGTAAATTAAGGTTAGGTTAGTATATATAACAATAAGATTAATATTCACTTTTCATAAATAATAATTGACCGTAAACAACAAAGTATAACGAGAATTGTCAGTGTGACAGAAGAGAAAGATGTAAAACACATTGTCGCTACGAAAGTATAACGCCTTCATATTATTTTGAGCTCTCCATTGATAGGTTGCGCTTGCGCGTAATATAAACATCAACCAATCAAATTTTTGTCAGTCAAAGATTAGGGTTAACGTTGTAGTACATTTCAACGGTTCATTATTGCGATATTTTGATACGAGAGCTTATTTTCCCGATATATTCCACCCACCACGTCAAATTTAGTAGTTGAGGTGCGCATGCGTCCAAGCAGCCTTTAACCTTCTATTCGATGTGACTGAATGTGAGCTGATTAGCGCAGTTGGTAGGGTATTGAGCTTACAACTCAGAGGTCGTAGGTTGGAATCCCGGTTAAGTGCTGTTTTTTTTTTGTTTTTTTTAGTTTTTTATTTCTCATTTTCTGATATTTCTATACATAGTTACACTTCGATCAACCGGGTTTGGGCCTGGGTTTTCTTGTTTTTTTTAGTTTTCTATTTCTTAGGCAACGTTGGAATATGTCGTTATTTTGATTGGGATCAATCACAGACCTGCCCTTTTTCCATTTCTTCCTACGTAATGTGTTAGAGAAGGACATCAACAATCGATGACACACACCAAGAAGGGTATTATTTCAACCATACATCTGTGCATAATAAATTAACACATAACATCGGGCATAGTCGTCCAAGTAAATTTAATACTTTGCATCACGTTTTTAAATTAAACTAATTTTCATATAATTCCTGTTTTCTCAGGATACCCAAATAGCCGTCACTATATGTCGAAATGCAGGCTTTGGATTCATGAGATGTTTTCGTCAGAAGATACTTGAATTTTATCAAAATCCGTCATTTTTGAAATTTTATCAAAAGTGTGCGATATTTGATATTTTATATGTGTTAATGCTTCTTAAAATAGGCAACTTACATTTCATTTAACCGGCTTATTCTTTCTGAGATCCGATTTAAAATGGCCATCCTGTATATAAATTGACGGCAGGTATTTTTTCACTACATTTTTTCTTACTTTCAGAATTGTGTCCACCTTTATACACTACATCAGTAACTCACGTTTCCTGCTTTAATGAAAACGGTGCGGAAGTCAAATGCAGTGAAGCTACAGATGGTGATTATGCCAAATTTACGTGCTCTCCATACTACGAACCAGTGGATAAAGTACTTGCAGCAAGATATTGCAATGGTGGAACTTGGAATTTACCAGTTCCGCAATGTATACCAGGTCAGCCAATCGTAATCAATTTTTATGTTAACATTTATTGCAACAATAGTAAATGTACTTCTAATGATCAGTTAAGTAGAATCGGTATTAAAGAGAATGTGAGGAAGAATGTTTATGACGAGATTTCAAATATGAAAATTGACGTCAGATTTAAACCATTCTAGATTAGTTAAATGTTGAAAACCCTTATTTTCTCACATAGAAGCACCCGATTTTTTAATTTTTCCCTATTACTTAACCTTGAACATTTCCTCCCATATTTCATCACAATTATTCCAACAAACTCTTTTGTTGTTCTAGTTTTTCAGGTATTCATCAAGAGACAAATTGCCTTGATAGATATTTTTCTTCGATTTTTTTAATGTTATAAAATATTTCTTCTGTGTGTTCTGTTTGTTTATTGTTTATTGTCATCTACTAGATTTGGTGTTCTCCGCTCCCTGTGAAAACTCAAAAAAGTAAAATCCAAAATCAAAACTACTTGATTAGATAGCTATTTTCAAACTTTCTCAAGGAAAGCAAAGTGCAAAGTGGTCTATCCCCTGTGAAGCTGAAAATGCTAACCAGCATAGAGCGACATAATTTCAAATTTTTGACAAGTATGTAACTATAAAAATATGTATTTAAGAAATTTCTGTTCCTACATTTTGTCTGCCCACCTAGTGTTACGAGCCACCACTGTTCTGCACTAATTTTTTTCAGAGTCGATTGGCATTGCCTAATTTGATAAATTTCTTTTTAATCTCTCCTAATAACTAGTCTATTTCCTGAGCGTCTTAACTATTTCTTTTTTGAATTCTTACGCTAGGTACATTTTGCATTTTGTATTTTTTGATATACTTATAAATCTGCAAAGTATCTGAATAAAGGTGAATATCTTTATAGCTGAGTACCTACACATGACTAAATTGAATTGAATTTTGAAAAAGAAATTTGATTTTGGAATCTCTCTTGACCTATTTGTGAATTTTCCTTTTGGAATTAGATTTAGAAATGGGTTCTCATTAGACCCTTAATCTTTTTCGGCATCTTATGATTTGATTGGTTCTCATTAGACCTCAATATATCAAATTCATTTAGTTTATTTAGAAAATTCACATATTTGTTTTTGTGACATTACCAGATCAAAGAAAGTTTTTTACAACAATTTCATTTTTATGATCATGTTGTACAGCTTGATTTCTGTGTCCATTTAATTGTCATTTGTCATTTAATTTTAAATTGAAGTTTGAAGTAGTGTCACTTCATCTTCCGGTCTACTAACACGTGTTTGTGTAGTGGCTGAGAAAAATTTATAAAATTAAAAAAGTTCATAATGTGAATACATTTTAACCCCAAACAGGGGATAATTAATTTTTTTAAAAATTTTAAATTTAATGTAGTGACGTTAATGTGTTGTAGACATTTGACTAAGTTTCTTGTTACATATCTGACGAGTAAGTAATTCTTTACTAATGTTTCTTGAAAAAAAAAAAATTTTCCAACGATTATTGCTTACTTGCAGGTATGGCACTGATGATGGCTTAACCGCCGAAAGCGCTTTGCAATTTTATAATAAAAATTTTACACAGAATACAAAAATGTTTTCTTGACTATCTGAATAAATCCATCTGTCCATTTAGAGTTCCTTCGAAGAAGTTAAGTGATTTCCAATAATTCCCAACATGAGTTTACTAGAAACATCCTCTGATTGGTTAGAATTATCGGGTGAAAATTCTCGTTCTGCCATAGGGGTATATTATGAGTTTTTTATTCAGTCTTGAGAAAATCCTACTTCATTTGTAGATAATATTATGTTCTTGCTTTATTTGTTCGTTTTGCAAAAACTAGTTTACCAAACCAATCAGGGAACGTCATTTTTGTTAATATTAACATTAACATAACTGTTTTAAATAGTAACTTGAAACCACATTTGTCACATTTTATTGTATAAAATTCACTGACTGAAACTCTTTGTATAACTTTTCTCATAAAAAAACAGTACTATTTATATAAATATTTCCTTTCGTTTATAAAAATATGTGTTGTGTATTATAAATAATAAAGTGTATTGTTAATTTGAATAGATTGGTTTCTTTCTACTTACCGTTTTTTTTTTATTCTAGAATAAGCAATATAAAACATTATGCATACATGATTCAACAATCTGTCATTTGTTTCAGTATGTGGAGAAAAACGAGTTACAGCCGAACCGTTAATAGTAAATGGAAAAAATGTGGAGAAAGGAGATTATCCATGGGTTACAGCATTGTACCACAGACAAGGTGGTGAATTTATTAACGTATGCGGCGGTTCCATGTTGTCTCAAAGAGTCATCATAACAGGTGACTACAAAATATTTTAATGATTAATTTATTCAATCCTGATGCTGATGATATATATTTCTTAATCAAACTAAAATTGTACATACTTCTGTGATATTTTGTTTGTTGGTATATACAGTGTGGAATCCACTTATGGAATAAAATTCTTTGTCATTATTTTAGAAAATTATAAAAAATGCCGAGACACATCAACTTTTCAATTGAGTTGTGCGTTATGTAAACATAAATTTAAATGTACAGGTTGATTCACGCAAGTATGCCATAGTCAGTGTTGTTTTTTTTAATGAAACACCCTGTATATTTGCATATTTTTGAAATCCTCTTAATGAACCGATTCCAACAAACTACAGTAAATCCTGCCAAGGCTGAGATAGTTGCTTTCACCAGGAAGAGATGTATAAGACCTGAGGGTCTACATCTTGGTGGTTGAACAGGTGAAGTATCTAGGAGTGATCCTTGATAAATCACTGACAGGGAAGGCTCATCTTGATAGTCGCCTAATCAAGGTGACAAACACGTATTGGGCCTGTAGGAGAGCCATTGCTCCGAGGTGGGGACTGACCCCCAAAACGATCATATGGTTCTATAGAGTGATCATGCTGCCTATGCTCACATATGCGGCTCTGGTCTGGTGGCCGAGAGTAACCTTGGTCACGGCTAGATCGCAACTGACACGCCTTCAAAGGGTGGTCAGTCTGGGGGCAACTGGCTGCATGAGGACTACACCAACTGCTGCGATGGAAGTGATCCTTGGTTTTCGGCCTCTTCACCATGTGATCGAGGCTGAGGCGGGGAGGGATTTCCTGCGCTTGAAGCGTCTGGGATACGTGCGAAGTGGGGAAGAGTGCAGACACGTCAAGAAGCTCCGGCTCCTGGAAGATATTCCAGTTCTGGCTCGACCGGCTGACGAATGCTTACGCAAGTACTACTACGCAACCCCATACAGGGCTATGATCCGGGTCAGAGAATCCTGGGAAAAAGAGACGAATACACAGCCTCATGGGACCGTCTGGTTCACAGATGGCTCATGCTCTGGTTACAGAGCAGGGGCTGGAATTCATTCTAGGAACCCGACACAAATCTGTGTACCATTAGGTGATGGTGTGTCTGCATATCAGGCCGAGATATACGCTATCTTGGAATGTGCGCAGATAAACCTAGACAGAGGTTATGTAGATCGATGCATAACCATATACACCGACAGTCAGGCAGCAATTAAAGCCCTGAGTGGATATACCATCAACTCAGGACTTGCTGAAAAATGTCGAGAACGACTTGCTGATGAAGTCGGAACGCAGTGCGGCTAGAATGGACTCCGGCCCACTCTGGTTTTTGAAGCAACGAAATAGCGAATGCACTGGCTGCGGAAGGGGCGGCAGCTCCTTTCTGCGGCCCGGGACCGACCATCAGCCCAACAAAACAAACAATACGCAAGGAGACGAGGAAGTGGCTGAGGAACCAGCACCTCGTTCATTGGAATGCTCTGCAGGGTCCTATACAATCCAAACTTCTACTGAAGGGATGGACTGATGGACACGCTGGGGCAGCTATTGAACTACCCAAGAGTAAGTTGAAGAAGATAGCTCCTAACAGGGCACTGCTGTCTGAGGAAACACCTCTACAACCTAGGAGTAGAGGAAAGTTCCCTATGTAGGGGTTGCGGAATGACTGACGGAACGTCAGTCCATGTTTTCTTAGAGTGTCCACACTGGGGCTCTATTCACTAACCGTGAGAGCTCCTACGAGAGTACACACTTATAAAGGTGCGCATGCGAGCTCTCTCCAAATTGCAAATTATGATATAGCCCGCATGCGCACTTTATAAGTGTGTAATCTCGTAGGAGCTCTCACTGTTAGTGAATAGACCACCAGGGCTGTATTACGCATGCGAATCTTCGGAGTCCCTGTCATGGCCCCTGGAGACACAAGCAGGCATCCACTGAAAAAGGTTGTGGCCTTTATTGAAGGGCTCGGCTTCATGGATGTCTAGGTAGCAGGAATGGCACAATGGGCCCGCCAGTGGCTTCAGTGCCGGAATCTTGACTTTAGTTTGGCTAGGTCAAGGCTCGTCTGCACATTCAGTAGTAGTAGTAGTAGTACCTTTAAATTTGACAATATCGAAATATGTTACTAAAAAAAGTTGGATATGTCGAAGCATTAGTATGAGTAAAAATTAAATTTGTTTGTTTCTAACATTAATATGATGTTAATTTCATAACTTAGTGTTTGAATGTATTTTATTATTTGCAAAATAAATGATAATGCACTTATTCCGCGTTTCAAATGCAAAAAATATTAAAAAACATGGAAAACCTAAAAATTTATCATGTGTTTCGTAATCACAAGAGATAAGTTTCAATTCGAATGAATGTAATTACATATTTAATCGTAGTTTTTAATTCTGATAAACTTTTTTTAGTAACATTTTTCGATATTATCAAATTCAAAGGTACTTTAGTTTTAGTGAAACTAATATTTTTGGACAAACCTCGCATACGCCTAAAAAAATTTGATATTTGATGACTGTATTTTAGGTTTTAAGTAATGCAGAACTTTTTATGAAGAACAACTTTTTTTCCTAAAATTAATAACAAAAATGTTTTCCATATGATTCCAATTTAGAGGGACATAGTTATCGAGTAATTTTGTCTGTTCTTTCATAAATGCTTGGTAATTTCAACATAACAGTAATTTGACTATTATATTTTTAGCTGCTCACTGTGTAACTATCGAAAACGCAAATGGTATTCCCGTAGATATAAATATTCTTAGAGTAGGAGTTGGAAAATATTATAACAAATTTATGGATTCTAGAGATACTCAAGCTCAATATGCAAGTGTAAGTTATTTTTTTAACTTTACGAAACTCCGAAGAATGATATTGATTCTTTTCATTTTTAGATAACTAAAATATTGGTACATTCAAGGTACAAAGGAGAAGCTCAAAATTTTGCTTCGGACATTGCATTATTAATAACAAAAGAAACATTGTTGTTATCGAAAGTGGTACAGCCGGTATGTTTCCATAATTTAAATAATCTTGGTCTTAACACCAGAATGCTAGGAGTGGTAAGTGTTGGTTTATAGTTGATTTTGTTTTATATGTTCTGTATCTGTAAAGTAGGGAGGGTGAGTGCTCACAGCACTTAGGCCACATTTGACCCATTGTACATCCTCCCGAGGAGTTGGTTGTCCTCATAGGTCATCGTCCATCCTGTACTTCTCAAGAAGGTGGACAGGTCACTAGGAGACATCTCCTTTATATCGACAGGTGTAGGCCAAAACTCACCGAGCACACACTCTTATTGACGATAGCTCTGGACACTCGCACATAAGACATGCCTGACAGTTTCATCTTCCTGTTGACACATCCTGCATAGAGGTGTGTCCACTATCCATAGTATGGAGGTGTTTCCTTAGTTGACAGTGGCCAGTCAAAAATCCTACTGTTAAACGAAGGTTTTTCCTGGTCATCGCCAAACATTTCTTTGGCGCCAGCTTCCCAGTGTCGCCCAGGGTGATCCTGGCAAGACTGCATCCTTTGATTCCATCCCATCTCTTAAGGGATTGAGCATGGGTGTAACGTTTGGCTAGTTCCGCAATTGTCGAAGTCGTTGGGCCGTAGGTATCACTGAGTCCTAGAATTTTTAGTCCAGTGGCTTCCCTGGCTAAAGAATCGGCAATGCGATTTCCTTTACTCCTGTCGTGCTCTTCAACCCACCTTAGAATAATATTGTTATCTGCCGAGGCGTCAGCTAAATCTTGCTAACACTCTAGTACTAACCTCGATATAACACGTTGTCTGTTCAAGGCTTATAGGGCTTGTCTACTATCAGTGCAGATTGTTATGTTTTTGCCAGAAATTCCTCTTCTGGTTAGTTCTTTTGTGGCAATTGAGATACCAGCCAGTTCTGTTTGCACCACGCTGGTATTGTTTCCCACTCCCCACTTAATCTTTAGGCTTAGTGCTCTCGAGTAAACTCCACATCCTGAGCCTTCTTTCATTTTGGACCATCTGTTTATATGCTTATTGCATTTGCACATCTGGCTCTGTGTTCTGTTTTATTTGTATTTTGTAGGGTTTCTTAAAAAAAATCTGTGTTCAATTGCATCATTGGCTGCCTGCAGCAGAGGTAGTGCAGTAAGCGCTTCCTGCCATAGGCTTAACCTCAATTGGCCCACTCCTACTTCGGGGTTTACATCAGCCGTGCGCAATCGTACCATGGCCATTAACGCAACCTCCTTGACGTACAGGTCCAGAGGGGTCAGACCAGTAATTAGTTCCATTGCTGCGGTAGGTGTTGTTCTCATGGCTGCTGTGATGTTCAAACAAGCCATTCGCTGTATTTGATATAATTTTTGGATTGCCGTTGCTTGTAGAACCTTCGGTCCCCATGCAATTGCTCCATACGTTAACATGGGTCTTATTATTGCAGTGTAGATCAAGATGACCACACGGGGTGACAGACCCCATGTGCGTCCCACTGTCCTCCAGCACTGCTCATAAGCCACATATTATGCTCTTTTTGCTCTGCTGTGTAGATGAGAGTTACTGATTAGTTTCTTGTCGAGGGTAATACCTCTTCACCTCTTCCGAAAAGTTTAGTTTGCTTTTGAAGATTTCGGGAGGTTTTAAACCCGATAAACTTCTTTTTCTGTTGAAAAGGACCATCTCAGTCTTTCTGGAATTGATCGACATTGAGTGTTCCTTACATCATGTTTCAATTAATTTAAGCCCATCCTGCGTTCTATCGCACAGTGTGTTCACAAATTTGCCAGTCTGCAAGATAACTATGTCATCTGCGTATGCAATTGTGAAGAATCCATTGTTGTTGAGGTGATTAATCAGGGTGACTAGGACTATGTTCCACAGAAGGGGTGATAAGGTTCATCTTTGTGGACATCCTCTCATGACCAGTCCTCTTACTGTGATGTCTTCTACATTGATACTTATTGCTTTACTAGAGAGCATCTTGTTCCAATTTAAGATAACCGGTTGGGGTTACACTGAAGCTGGTGGCAGTCCATCAGAAGAATTGAAAGAGATATCTATACCTTATAAAGATGATGCCACTTGTGAAGCAGAACTTCCTTCCGATTGGAGAGATCGGTATTTTGGACCTGATAAAATGTGCGCGGGGCATTTCAACAAAAGTAAGAAAACTTATTTAAAAGTAAACACCGGCTATCTAAATATACCTTGTTTTTAAACCGAAGGGCAGGTTTCATAATTTGTTAGTTTAGTCGACTTTATAAAAAAGGGGCTTTTATAGTTAGGGAGGCGAATAGGGGATTTTTCGGGAATACTCGAGCGTGGCAGTTGAAGATACGAGAGATACCTTAGACAAAGATTACAGAATAAAAATATAAGATGTTTCACTCCAGGGCGGTTTGATTCAAGTTGCTGTCCCAAACGGACGCCGCTCTCATAAATTATGTTAACGACTGGCTTTTGTTGTCAATAACGAGACCGGTAAATCCCAGATAAGTTCGAAAAGCTTATTTTATTTTAAGCTATACAGGGGTGATTAGAGAAATATATTTTTAAATTAATAAGATTCTTTATCACAAAGGTTTATTTTTAAATGTTTATTATTTCGAAAAATGTTCGGGATATGAATTTGAAAAGGTAAGTAAAAAATAAACTTGAATTTTTAAAATGAATCAATTCACAATTTTTATCCAGCATCTTAGAAATTTTGTGATACTTATTGATAATCTAGCAGAAATTTATCACAAATTCAATTAAATATACTCTTAAAACAGTAAAAAGAAATGCAGGTGCAGGATATCGTTATTAAAATTTTTTATAAATGTTGTAAAATACTAAGTTTAGAGTTTGGTTTATGTGTTAAATTTAATCTATTGTTTTTCAAATCTTTCAATATACATTTGGGATTAAAATATATACGGACTCTGGTATAGAGACTGGCATAATATTTGAAAGGAAATTGTTTACATGGATGATGAAAAGAAAATTTAGTAAATTCGTTCAAAAGGAACTGACCAATGTCCCTTTGGTTAGCTATAGAATTGAATTTTTGTGTTTTCTTGCGTAATGTACTTGTTTATATAATATCCTTATTATAAAAATAAATCCGTTATTTTGTATTAGCAAATATTACAAAATATTTAGTGTTTAAGCTTTGCTATTAAGGAGAAAAATATTAATATGACTTTTTGCTCATTTTAACAATTAATTAATTAATTTAAAAAATCTATAATATGCCAAATTAAATGCAAGTAAGGACGTAGCGACGTACTGTACCATCCAAGTCACCAGACAGTCACCAGCGGCATCGGTGCGATAAATTCGAACGAGTGAAACATCTTATATTTTTATTCTGTAATATTTGCCTTAGACCTAATAGAACAACTTTGGAAAGTATTAGCTCTATATGTAGTGACGCGCACCTAGGATAAACGATCAGATTAGTAAAAAAATCGATAGTTTGAAATACTCGAGCGCGTCAGATTAAAATATTGGGGGTTGATCTTAGTGTTTTAAGGCTAAATTTAACTAATCTGACGATAAGTCCTTGACGCCGCCGAGTTATAGGGTACGAACTTGTAAAAAAAACATTCTCGAGCGCAATTTTTTTTTTATTTTGAAGAATATAATCTAAAACTTACTAAAAATACAAAATC